>JAKSZT010053837.1:3837815-4135560 GCA_026826555.1 Tolypeutes matacus
CCAAAGCACGAGCAGCAAGAGAAAAAATTGATAAATGGGATCTCCTCAAAATTAAAAACTTCTGCATCTCAAAGGATGTTATTAAGAAAATAAAAAGGCAGCCTACCCAATGGGAGAAAATTTTCAGCAACTATATATCTGATAGGAGCCTAATAGCCTGCATATATAAAGAAATCCTACACCTTGAAAATAAAAGGACAAACAACCCATTTTAAAAATGGGCAAGTGACCTGAAAAGACACTTCTCCAAGGAAGAAATACAAATGGCTAAAAAGCACATGAAAAAATGCTCAACATCGCTTGCTATCAGGGAAATGCAAATCAAAACTACAATGAGATACCATCTTACACCCATCAGAATGGCAGCTATTAAAAAAACAGGAGACACTAAATGTTGGAGAGGATGTGGAGGAATAGGAACACTCATCCACTGCTGGTAGGACTGCGGTATGGTCCAGCCACTGTGGAAGACAGTTTGGCGGTTCCTCAGAAAACTAACAATAGATCTTCTGTATGATCCAGCAATTCCACTGGTGGGTATATACCCAGAAGAACTGAAAGCAAAGACACAAACAGATATATGCACACCAATGTTCATAGCAGCATTGTTCACCATTGCCAAAAGTTGGAATCAGCCCCGGTGCCCATCAACAGACGAATGGATAAGCAAAATGTGTTACATATATACAATGGAATATTACTCAGCTGTAAGAAGAAACAAAGTGCTAACACATGGAATAACGTGGATGAATCTTGAAGACCTTATGTTGAGTGAAGCAAGCCAGGCACTGAAGGATGAACAGTATATGACCTCACTGATCTGAACTGAGGAAAGTGAGCAGTCTCTGAGAACCATTGTCTGAAAGATAGGTTAAGAAGGGAGAGTAAGAGAAGAGCAAGCTTTGAGCCATCACCCATATGGACATAATCTATGGTAAAGGGATAGAGTGTGGTTGCATGTTGGGGAATGGGGCAGATGAGTGGTGGTGTTCCTGGGTTTGGTGGTGCAGCACTGGCAGGTGGGTGGATTAGGAAGGGCAGGTTCAAATTCCCAGGGCATATAACTGTGAATCTTGACATTCCATGGGTCAGGAGAGGGTGGTATCATGGGCCCTGGGGGGTTGGGGGGTAGGGAACAGTCAAGATCTAATGGGGTGTTTGGTGGTCATGGGGAAGGTTTTTCATTACCTTACAGTAATGGACACAGGACATGGTAAATATCATCAAAATTTTAAACTGTATCATCTAAATTGTAAACTATACTGTAAATCATTGACAATGTTTAGTTGCTATATTTTGCTATCTGTATAACAGTTATAACAATGCAAACATCAAAAAAAAGGGGGGGGGTTAATATGGGGTGGGGAAGGGGGGGTGGTATCTGGGAGTCTCCAGCACTCCGTGTGTGACTTTGCTGTGACCTAAAACTTCTTTGAAAATTAAATGAAATATTGGGAGACAATGGGGATTGAGAGGGGGAAGGTATCATGGCACACCGGACATCCGATAACACAGTGATAAAAGGAAGGAAAGAAAAGAAAAGATAAAGGAAAAAAAAAAAAAGAATAAAAAAAAAAAATATATATATATATATATATATATATATTTTAAAGGCATTTCCTTTGCCTTTTTGCCCATTTTTTTAATGTCCCAATCTGTTAGTTATATTTTATTTTGTTTTGTTTTTTGTTTGATTGTTTTTATTTCCTTCTCTTTTTTTTTCCCCCTGAGTTTCCTTATGTTTGTCTCTTGCATGTAAGCTTATCATACTTGTTTCTTTTTCCTAGTAAGTGTATTTGATTATTTTATGGACTACATGTTCATGGAGGATTTGGATCACAGAAGGGTTACAATGGGTACTGCAGGGGATTATTGGTGGGGGGTGTCTGGGAGGGGGGTTTCATGGGAATTAGTTCATCCGAATATACATGAAAGATATACAAAATCGTTCAAAAGATCAAAAGATGGGCATGGTCACGATGGGTGGACAATCACACAATAAATGAGGGAATCTGAATTCCTAGCCTGGAGAGCTCTGCCACAGTCTCCAAGGGAGCAGCAATAGTCCTCTGAGTGCAGGGACAGTGTCTTTCAAAAGAGGATGACCCACTGATGTGTTCTTTTTATTGATGACTACCCTTGTGAGCCTTTGCTCTTGTAACTGAGACTTAGCCTGCAGTTGTGGGGTGCCTAAGGGTTGCCACCTGGGAGCCTCCTTGTTGCTCAAATGTGGCCTCTCTCTAAGCCAAACTCAGCATATGATCGCATTACCTTCCCCCCAACGTGGGACATGACTCCCGGGGATGAGCCTCCCTGGCAACGAGGGATTAATACCAAGTGCCAACTGGCAACACAACTGGAAAAAGACCTTGAATTAAAGGGGGAAAAGGTAAAGACAAATGAGTTCAAGTGGCTAAGACACTCAAAGAGAGTCGGGAGGTCATCCCAGAGGTAACTCTAACGCACACCTCAGTAGGAGCTCATAGAACATCTAAGTGCCTATCATCCCACACAGAGGGGCTCCTGAGAGCTCTGGAGACACCCAGGTCCTATATAAGGGGGGATAGCCCCAGAGACTGATGCCTTATCAGTGGGCTCTATTTTGGAATCTGTGCTCCTGAGAGTGACAGAATTGGACTCAAATAAGTCCTCCCTGCACATGGTTCATCAGTCCCTTCTATTCAAACCTATATGTGATGCTGGAATTTTTAGGTATACTTCCAGAGACTGGAGCCTCTGGCCTACCTATGTGCCAGGTGTGCGTGGAATCTCGGTGGAGCTGCAACTCCTACCCTACAGCTCAATGGACTCATCCAAGTCACCTGGCGAGGAGACAACGATGGGCAATGACCATCCCAGGGAATGGAGAGGGCCTGCATCTACAGGCAGGATCATCCTACCCACCATATCCATGGGATATAAGCCCTCTCTCACTTGGAGGTGGAGTGGACATCATCATCCCAGTCCCCTCAGGATTGGGGGAAGAACTATGGACTAGAGTGGACATGATGGTATTCTGTTGTACACATATGGTGATTCTAGCAATGGAAGAAATTATAACAATGAGGTCAAAAAAAAAATGTAAACTGAGTTTTGAAGGATGTTGGTTTGAAGGCAGTTTACAAGATCTTTTTGATAACAAATATGTAAGGTATGTAGGGTGTGTTTTTAAGGGAATGGAAAAGAGTTTTGTCTAAAAGTGAAATGACAGGTTTTTACAGAATGATAAAAAGGAATATGTAGGACAATCTGAATAAATATAGAAACTTGTAGAAGCTTTTCAGAAAAGGGATTTTATCTGTCATGTTCTTGGGTGGTTAAGATTTGATAGGTTTATAAGACATTTAAGAGTTTCCTTAGAGAGAATCTTCATGCAAAACTAGTATTTGATTTTCTTTCCTTTATAATGACAAAATATCCTTGGATTATTGGTCTACTCTTAATAAGAATTAATAAAAGGTTTTTTAAAATATCTAAGGAACCTGCTTAGAGAGAAAGATATCGTATCTTATCAGAAAAATCTCCTGTGCTTTATATCCTTCATATAAATATCATTTAATTGCTTCAGAAAATGTCTCCTCACTTTTAAAATAAAGTATTTTTTACCACCAAAAAAAAAATGTTTACTGGGGAGTGCTCTCAAGAACAAAACCTATGGGGAAGTGAAGGAAGTAAAACTGAGCAGAGAGAGAAGTTGAACTTTGATGTAGTCAAAACAAAGGCCTTAGTTAATCTTAATGGGAGCTCTGGAGACAGATAATGCTTGAGTTGCTCCAAATTGGAGAAAGGGAACTGAGCCTCTTATATGCCAACATCAACCAGTCATTGGAAATGAGTTACTCCTGGAAAGGGGTAAACCTTGGACAAGGCGGCTCTTATCCAACAAGGTCAAATCCTGTAGGAGGACTCAGCTGAGAGGTGTTGTCTGACAACACTCCCAACAGCTGGAGGAATAAGTGTTTCATTGCTGGACTAGGGGGGAAATGGGTGGCACAGAAGAACACCCATTTTTGCCTATCCTTTGAGCCTCTTGGATCAACTTGCTTCATGTAAGTTCTGAGAGCAGCTCCTCTAGGAGTTTCTAAGGTCTCTATTGAAGGAGTGTGGGGAGGTGGGGAGACACTTGTAATAGGAAGGTTAATGAAAAGAATAGGCAAAATAGCAGAGCAGGAAGTTTTACAAATCACTCCCTACACTAGAAAAAGGAAACAGGTGGAAAAAGAGACTGGAATTTACTAGGTCATAACCCTGGAACAAGAATGGACATGTAGAACAACTGTCGGAGTGCCAGAGGATGTGAGAGTTTGCTGGGAACCAGTGACCAGCCCCCCTCCCCCCCCGAGCCATGAGGCAGCGGCTGTGGAAACAGCTGCAACCGCAGCAACACAGTCCAGAGTCTGAGAGTGGTCAGCTGGGGCCAGAGCTGGCAGAGGAAGCCTCCTCCCCTAAAAGATGGGGTTGAGGGCTGAGACAGGAGAACAGAAAGAGTAAAGAATGGAAAAAATGAAATAGGATCTCAGGGAATTGAATGACAATGAGAAACGCACAAACATACATGTTATCGGTGTCCCAGAAGGAGAAGAGAATAGAAAAGGGGCAGAAAGAATATTTGAGGAAATAATGACAGAAAACATTCCAACCCTTATGGAAGACATAAATACCAATATCCAAGAAGGATAACAAACCCCAAACAGAATAAATACAAATTGACCTACCCTGAGACATCTACTATTCAGAATGACAAACACCAGGGATAAAAGATCCTGAAATCAGCAAGGGAAAAGCAATGCATCACATACAAGGGAACCTCAATAAGACTAAGTGTTTATCTCTCATCAGAAACCATGGAGGAAAGAAGAAAATGATATGAGGTATTTAAGGTACTGAAAGAGAAAAACTGACAGCCAAGAATTCCCTATCCAGCAAATTGCCCTTCAGAAATGAGGGTGGGGGAATTGTGGGAAGATGGCATTGGATTAGGCAGGCAGGGCTCAGCTCTCTAACAAAAATAATGGAGAGGGAAGCGGCTGTGGCTCAATCAGTGGGGCTCCCGTTTACCATATGGGGGGCCCCGGGTTCGGTTCCCGGGGCCTCCTGGTGAGGGCAGGCCCGCCCGCACGGCGTGGTTGGCTGACCCAGTGAGCACAAGCAGCAAGGGGGGGATAAATGAATAAATAAATAAAATCTTAAAAAAATAAAAAATAAAAAATAAAAAAAAATAATGGAGAAAGAGCCAAAAGCTGTCTCAAAGACATGCTTTGGGGGTCAGCAGACCAGGACAGTGCTTCACAACTCCCAGGAGGGTGAAGGACAGAGAGACAAAAAACCTGAAACAACAAATGTGAATTATCAAAACCCCATGGCGGATGGGAAGGGCTCCCTCCCCCACACCCAAGATATTAACCTGGGGTAAAACCCCTGGCTCACTGCAGGTCACTGAGAGGGGAACAAATATATTCCATGCTGTCAGCTGTTACAAGAGAAATGGCAGGGGGAATAAGGGGGACTTATTTCAGTGAATTCAGCCAGCAGAGCCTGCTTGTCTCTGGCCAAACCAAAACAAAGGGAAATAGACATTTCCTCTCAGTGGAAGGGGGTGCCAATGAGCACTATCTGCTTGCTGGTCTGGAAACTGCATGACAAAAACTGCTTTTGGAGCTCTCTGTTCTTGAAATCCTGGGAGAAAATCTGAGCCCCTTTAGTGAGACACTGGCATGATTCTGCTTTTTTTTTTTCTTTTAGGAGGCACAAGGGGCCTGGTACATGGGAAGCAGGCACGCATTCAAGTGAGCTACACCTGCTCCATCTTAGCACAATTTTGATAACTTAAGCTGGGCAATTTTAAAGACTCAGAATAAGTTGAAACAAATATCAAAAAAGAGCTGTGGGTGCACCACCAGGCCCCACGAGTGAGTGCACCGTCAGGCCTCAAGCATGGGTGCGCTGCCAGTTCCCACGACCAGGCACACCATCGGGTCCCATGCACAGGTGTGCCACCAGGCCCTGCAAGCAGGTGAGCCCCCCAGGCCCTGCACATGGGTGCGCTGTCAGGCCTGGGTGCAGGTGAGTCTCCAGGCCCCTCAAGCAGGTGTGCCGTCAGGCCCCTGCAAGCCACACAGCAAGATGATGACGTAACAGGAGAGTGACACAAAGGAGAGCCAAGACGAGATGCACAGAAAATCCAGGAACTAAGGTGCCACAAGTGGTAGGATGTCTCTCTCCCACATTGGAGGTTCCGAGGATTGAATCACAGTGAAGACAGGAGAAGGATGAGAAGAGAGTGCAGGAAACAGACACAGAAAGTTGCCCAGCGAATGGACACAAAAACAGCAAAAATGGTGGGGGGGGAGGTAAAAATGGATAAAAGTGAAAAATAAATAAATATATAAATAAATAAATTCTTTTTTTAAAAAAGTATAGAGGAATAGGATACAGAATATAGTTAGTAGTAATATTTTGATGATGCTTTTTCATAGTTTCTTAACAAATGTTCCACAACAATGCAAAGTATTTGTGGTAGGGTGATGTGTAGGAGCCCTGTACAATGTTATGCGTGTTTGTTTTGTAAGCTCACAGTGTTTACTGAACACTTATTGTTTATATATGCTCATGTATGAATGATATACTTCAGTAAATTGTTTTTTTAAAAAATTAAAATAAAACCTGACTCTGGATATGTTAACTGAGGAAAAAAAAAAAAAAAAAAAGAGCTGTGGGGAAAAAAAATAACAATAGACAAGAAAGAAAAATTGTCCATCAGAGAAAATTCCCCAACATATTCAGAAGCCTAGACACCAGCAAAATAGTTACAAGTCATACTAAGAAACAGGAAGAGATGGCCCAACCAAAGGAACAAATCAAATATCCTGAAGAGTTACAGGATTTAAGACAAGTAATCAATGATAATCATACAACACTCCTAAATCAATTTATTTTATTTTATTTTATTTTTTTTTAAGATTTTATTTATTTATTCATTTATCCCCCCCTTGCTGCTTGTGCTCGCTGGGTCAGCTAACCACGCCATGCGGGAGGGCTTGCCTTCACCAGGAAGCCCCGGGAACCGAACCCGGGGCCTCCCATATGGTAAACGGGAGCCCAACTGATTGAGCCACAGCCGCTTCCCCTAAATCAATTTAAAGAATTGAAAGAAAATATGTCTAAAGAGATAAAGGATATTAAGAAGATACTGGTTGAGCATAAAGAACAATTTCAAAGTCTGCAAAGAAAAGTAATAGACCTTATGAGAATGAGAGACACGATGGATGAGATTAAAATACATTAGAGATCAGACATCTGGGAAGATGGCAGACTAGAAAGACACGGACTCTCATCTCCTCCAGAAAAATAACTAGAGGACAGGCTGAAACAGCCTAGAAAATGATCTTTTGGGGTTTAGGACACCAGGCAAAGGCTAGACACTGCCCAGAGGAAGGAGGGACAAAGGAGGAAAATCATGATGACAGCTGTTGCTGCTGGCACCATCTGCCACACTAAAGACGCTTCAGAATTCTCAGGCCTCTGGGCCTGCTGCTGCAGACAAAGGGTGCTCCAGAGATCTACCACCCCAGGAAAGGGGAGAGAGAGAGACACAGCCTAAGGCTGATTCAGCTTCTGACCCACAAATTTGGTCTGCTGTGTCCCACCAGACCTTCCAGGATGAGTGGGACCACAAGGTGGTTTGTCCTGGCAGCTGGCACAGGACTGGAGAAATCCAACCCTCGCAATCTCCCTCTCTTTTAGTCAGGACTGATTGTTGAGGATGCCCCAGGAAAGGGGAAAGAGAGGGACATAGCCTAAGGCTGACTCAGCTTTGGACTCACAAATTTGGTCTGCTGTGTCCCAGGAGCACTTCCAGGCCAGGTGGGGTCGCACCATTGTTTGCCTTGGGAGCTGGCTAAAGACATATGGCCCTCCCAATCTCCTTCTCTACTAACCAGGACTGATTGTTGAAGACTCAGATGAGAGTGGAAATATTTCCTAGCCAGGAAAAGGGAGGGGGCTGCCAGAGAGGGCTGGAGAACTGTCTCAGAGAAAGTTTGAATTACAAGACTCCTAGCCTGAAGACAGGAGACTCTATCACATTGATCAGTCTGTGTTACAACAAATACACTCCTACTAGGCATTGAACAGAGAGCTGCCAAAGAGTGCCATCTGCCAGCAGACCAAGGAAGTGCATGTGAAAAAATTAAAAATAAGTAGGAGAGGCTTTTCCAGCCTCTATGGCCTCCCTCCCCAAGGCCCTAGGAAGTATGTCCAAACAATTACTGGTTCCAGTGCTCAGTTTTGAGCAACCAGCAGGGACAATCCTTACAATTCAGGTTGAACCAAGAATTAAAAAGCAGTGGTAATGCACAGCCTCCTGCCACTAAATCCCTACAAAAGAGGAAGAAATTGAGCATCGAGTAAACTGCATCCTAATCAGATGCCTAGACATCAGCAAAAAATTACGAGCCATACTAAGAAAATAGGAGACATGACCCAAGAAAAGGAATATATCAAAACCTCATAAAAGACACAGAATTTGAGAGAACTAATCAGCGAGATGTGCACAAATTTCCAAAATCAAATTAATGAGTTGAAAGACAATATGGTTAAAGAGATAAATGACATCAAGAAGACATTGAGCAAGCACAAAGAAGAATTTGAAATCCTGAACAGAAAAGTAACAGTGCTCATGGGAATGAAAGACACAATAGGTGAGATAAAAAAAAAAAAAACATTAGAGGCATACAACAGCAGACTCGAAATGATAAAAGAAAGAATAAGTGATGGCGAAGACAGAACAGCTAAAATTTAAGAGAAAAAAGAATGGAAAAAAATGAGCAGGGGCTCAGGGAGTTGAATGACAACACAAAACACAAAAACATATGTGTCATGGGGGTTCCAGAAGGAGAAGAGAAGGGAAAAGGGGTAGAGAGAGTATTTGAGGAAATAATAGCTGAAAATTTCCCAACTCTCATGAAAGAAATGAACTTACATGTCCAAGAAATGCAGTGTACCCCAATCAGAATAAATCCTAATAGACCTACTCCAAGATGCATACTATTCAGAATGTCAAAGATAAAGAGAAAATCCTCAGAGCAGCATGAGGAAAGCAAACCATCATGTACAAGGGACATCAAGTAAGAATTAGTGCAGATTTCTCTTCAGAAACCATGGAGGCGAGAAGACAGTGGTAGGATACAATTAGGACACTGAAAGAGAAATACTACCAGTCGAGAATTCTTTATACAGCAAAATTGTCCTTCAAATATGAAGGTAAGTATAAAATATTCACAAACAGAAACTAAGAGAGTTTGCAAAAAAGGATCCACCTTTGCAGGAAATATTAAAGGGAGCCTTAGAACATGAAAGAAAGACAAGAGAGAGAGCCTTAAAGTGAGTATAGAAGAAAAAATAGCAGAAAAGGTAACCAAAAGAGTAAAAAAGAGAGAAAAATATATATGACATGAAAACCAAAGAAAAAATGATGGAAGTAAATAGTACATTACAGTAATATCATTGAATGGAATGGATTAAACTCCCCAATCAAAAGATACAGGCTGACAAAATGGATTTTAAAAAATGAGCCATCCATATGCTGCTTACAAGAAACTCAACTGAGACCCAGGGATACAAAACAGCTGAAAGTGAAAGTTTGGAAAAAGATACTCCATGCAAATAGTAACCCAAAAAGAGCAGGGGTAGCTATACTAATATCAGACAAAACAGACTTTAAATGCAAAAAAGTTATAAGAGATACAGAAGGCCATTATATATTAATAAAAGGGACAATACACCAGGAAGATATAACAGTCATAAATATCTATGCACCTAACCAGGGTGCCCCAAAATACATGAGACAAACTCTAGAAAAACTGAAGGGAGAAATAGACATTTCTACAATGATCATTGGAGACTTCAACACCCTGACTCACATCATTAGATAAAACAACTAGACAGAAGATCAACAAGGAAACAGAGAACTTGAACAATATGATAAACAAGTTAGACCTAACAGACATAAACACAGAACAATGCATCCAAACTCAGCAGGTTATACTTCTTCTCAAATGCCCATGGATATTTCTCCAGGATAGACCACATGTTAGGACATAATGTGGCTGTCAATAAATATAAAAAGATTGGAATTATACAAAGCACCTTCTCAGATCATAATGGAATGAAACTGAAAATCAATAATAGACAGGAAATAAAGTAAATTCGAAAATGTGTGAAGGCTGAACTACACACTCCTAAATAATCAGTGAGTCAAAGAAGAAATTGTAAGTAAAATTAGTAAATATATTGAGACAAATGAAAATGAGAATACAACTTATCAAAACGTATGGGATACAACAAAGGCAATCTTGAGAGGGAAATTTATAGCCCTAAATGCCTATATTTAAAAAGAAGAAAGGGGGACAGATGTGGCTCAACTGGTTGGGCGTCCGTCTCCCATATGGAGGGACCCGGGTTCGATACCCGGGACCTCCCGGTAAAAAAAAAAAAAAAAAAAAAAAAGAAGAAAGAACTACACTCAAAGATTTAACTGAAAAACTTGAGAAACTAGAAAAAGAATAGCAAACCAATCCCAAACCAAGCAGAAGGAAAGAAATAATAAAGGTTAGAGCAGAAATAAATGAAAATAAGAACAAAAAAACAATAGAGAAAATCAACAAAACCAAAAGCTGGTTCTTTGAGAAGATCAGTAAAATTGACAAACCCCTAGCTAGACTAACAAAGAAAAAAAGATAGAAAATACAAATAAATATAATCAGAAATGAAAGGGGGAAAGTTACAAATGACCCCAAAGAAATAAAAATAATCATAAGAGGATATTATAAGAAACTGTATGCCAACAAACTAGACAACCTAGAGGAAATGGACAAATTCCTAGAAATGCACAACAAACCTACACTGACACAACAAGAAATACAAGAACTTAACAAACCAATCATATTTAAGGAAATTGAATCCATCATCAAAAATCTCCCAGCAATGAATAGTCCAGGACCAGATGGCTCCACAGGTGAATTCTACCAAGTATTTCGAAAATAATTAACACCAATTCTGTTTAAACTCTTCCAAAAAATTGAAGAGGATGGAAAATTACCCAACACATTTTATGAAGCCAACATCACCCTAATACCAAAGCCAGATAAAGATTCCACAAGGAAAGAAAATTACAGACCAATCTCTCTAATGAACATAGATGCAAAAATTCTCAACAAAATACTTGCAAATCAAATCCAACAGCATATCAAAAGACTTATACATCACGACCAAGTGGGATTTATTCCTGATATGCAAGGCTGGTTCAACATAAGAAAATCAATCAATGTAATACACCACATTAACAAATTGAAGGAAAAAAAACACATGATAATCTCAATCAACACAGAAAAGGCATTGGACAAAATCCAGCATCCTTTCTTGATAAAAACACTTCAAAAGATATGAATAGTAGGAAAATTCCTCGACATGATAAAAGGCATATGTGAAAAACCCACAGCCAACATCATACTCAATGGGAAAAGGTTGAAAGCGTCCCCTCTAAAATCTGGAACAAGACAAGGATGCCTACTGTCATCATTGTTATTCAATATTGTACTAGAAATTCTAACGATGGCAATTAGACAAGGAAAAAAATTAAAGGCATCCAAATAGGAAAAGACGAAGTAAAACTCTGACTGTTTGTGGATGACATGATCCTGTACTTAGAAAATCTGAAGTATCCACAACAAAGCTACTTGAGCTAATAAATGAGTTCAGCAAAGTGACAGAATACAAGATCAACATGCAAAAATCAGTAATGTTTTTGTACACCAGTACTGAAAAATCTGAGGAGGAAATCAGGAGGAAAATTCCATTTTCAATAGTAACAAAAAGACTCAAATACCTAGGAATTAATTTAACCAAAGAAGTACAGGGCCTATATACAGAAATCTACAAAACAATGCAGCAAGAGAAAAGCAAATCATTACATACAAGAGAACCTCGATAAGATTAAGTGCTGACCTCTCATCGGAAGCCATGGAGGAGAGAAGAAAATGGTATGAAGTATTTAAGATACTGTAGGAGAAAAACTGCCAACCAAGAATTCTGTATTTGGCAAAGCTGTCCTTCAAAATGAGGTTGAATACAAAATCTTCACAGACGACCAAAATCTGAATTAGGGGAGTACTGCAGCCTGAAAGGAAAAAACAAGGGAAAGAGACTTGGAGAAGAGTGCAGAAGTGAAGATTATTAGGAAGGATAAATTAAAGGGAATAAAGACAGGCAATAGTATGATATGACAACAGAAAGGCAAAGGACAAAATGGATGAACTAAGTAATGCCTTTACAGAAATAACATTGAATGTTAATGGCTTGAACTCCCCAATCAAAAGGCACAGACTGATAGTATGGATGAAAAAACATGAGCCATCTTTATGTTGTCTACAAGAGACTCACCTCAGATGTAAGGGCACAACTTGGTTAGAAATGAAAGGTTGGAAAAAGATATTCCATGCAAAAGGTAACCAAAACAGAGCTAGAGTAGTGATACTAATATTGGACAAAGTAGATTTTAAATGCAAAACTGTTACAAGGGATGAAGAAGGTCATTATATATTATTAAAAGGGGCAATTCATGAAGAAGAAATAACTATAATAAATATTTATGCACCTAACCTCAGTGCCCCTAGATAAATGAGGCACATACTGGCAAAACTGAAGGGATAAATAAATGTCTCTACAATAATAGTTGGAGACTTCAATACATCACTCTCAGTATTGAATAGAACATCTAGATAGGGGATATACAAAGAAAAAATCAATATCGTTTCTATATACTACTGATGTGCAATCTGAGGAGAAAATCAGAAAAAAATTTCCATTCATAATTGCAACTAAAACAATCCAATCTTTAGGAATAAACTTAACCAAGGACATAAAGTACCTGTATAAATAAAACTACAAAGCATTGCTAAAAGAAACTGAAAAAGACTTAAATAAATGGAAGGACATTCTGTATTCATGGACTGGAAGACTAAATAGCATTAAGATGTCAATTGTACCCAAACTGATAGACAGATTCAATGTAATACCAATAAAAATCCCAACAGCCATTTTTTCAGAAACAGAAAAGCTAATAATCAAATTTATTTGGGGGAGTGAATGTGGCTCAAGCAGTTGAGCTCCTGCTGCCCACATGGGAAATCCCAAGTTCAGTTCCCAGTGCCTCCTAAAGACAAACAAACAACAGCAACAAAAAAGCAAACAAATGAAAAAACCAACTCAATGGAGCCAAGGAGCTGATGTGGCTCTAGTTGAGCACCAGCTTCCCACATACGAGGTCTTGGATTCAATCCTCAACCCCAGTACCTCAACAAAAAATGTATTTGGAAGGATAAGGGGCCCCAATTAGCCAAAAATGTCTTAAAAAAAAAAAAAAAAAAGAACCAAATTGGAGGACTCTCACTCCCTGACTTTAAAGCATATTACTTAGCTACAGTGATTAAAAACAGCATGGTATTGGCATAAAGACAGAAAGACTGACCAATAGAACCAAATCAAGAACTCAAAAATAAACCCTTACATCTATAGTCAAGTGATTTTTTGCAAGGCTGTTAAACCCTCCCAGTTGGGCCAGAACAGTCTGTTCAACAAATGGTGCTGAGAGAACTGGATATCCATATCCAAAAGAAAGAAAGAAGACCTCTATCTCACACCTTATGCAAAAATTAACTCAAAATGGATCAAGGACCTAAATATTGAAACAACCACCATAAAATTCCTAGAAGAAAACATAGGATAACATCTTCAAGATCTTGTGGTAGGCAGTAGTTTTTTAAGCCTTACATTCAAAGCACAAGCAACAAAAAATAGATAAATGGGACCTCCTCAAAATTAAAACTTTTGCACCTCAAAGGACTTTGTCAAAAGGGTGAAAAGGCAGCCAACTCAATGGGAAAAAAAATTTAGAAACCACATATCCGATAAGGGTTTAATATCCATGATATATGAAGAGATACCACAAATCAATAATAAAAAGACAAACTATCCAATTAAAAATTGAGCAAAAGACTTGAACAGACATTTGTCCGAAGAAGAAATAAAATGGCGAAGAAAAACATGAAAAAATATTCAAAATCACTAGCAATTAGGGAAATGCAAATCAAAGCTACAATGAGATATCATTTTGTACCTGTTAGACTGGCAACTATTAAAAATTCAGAAAACTGTAAATTTTGGAGAGGATGTGAAGAGATAGGAACGTTTATCACTATTGGTGGGAATGTAGAATGGTACAGCCACTGTGGAGGACTGTTTGGCAGTCCCCAAGGAAGTTGAATATAGACTTGCCATGGGCCCCAGCAATGCCATTACTAGGTATATACCCAGAAGAACTGAGAACAGAGACATGAATAGACATCTGTACACCGATGTTCATTGCAGTATTATTCATGACAGTCAAAAGTTGGAAACAACCCAGGTGTCCATCAACTGATGAATGGATACACAAATTGTGGTGTATACACATGATGGAATATTATGCAGCAGTAAGAAGAAGTGAAGTAGTGAAGCATATGACAACATGGATGAACCTGGAGGACATTATGTTGAATGAAGCAAGCCAGACACAAAAGGACAAATACTGTATGATTGCGCTGTAATGAACTAAATATGTTATGTAAACTAATGGAATTAATAATTAGAATATAGGTCACCAGAAAATAGAATGAGGGTAGAGAATGGAAAGCCGAGGGTTAATCTGTGCAGAATTGGTTAAAAGGTTGTTTGTAAATCTTTGGAAGTAAATGGAAATGGTGAGAGACATCATGTTCTTTGTGACTAGCAGAGTTATTACATGGGTATGGTTGAAAGGGAAAGCCTCAGGACATTTATATTGCTCGGACAGCTAAAAAATGTAACATGGGACTGTATAACATTGTGAAACCTCATGTAAAATACGAATACGGGTGATATTGCATATATAAGTCTGTTTTTACAAAATATAATTACAAATATACTAGAGAGAAGGAACTGGAATAGCAGCTACATACAGCAGGGGAAGCATAGAGAGATTGAGAGGTGAAGAGGTTTATTTGTTTTTTGTTTGGCTGGTTTTTGTTTTTTAGTATTATTATTATTACTGGATGTGGCACTTTGGTATTGTTTATGAATTCTAAAAATAGATATTGGCGGGAAGCGGATGTGGCTCAAGCACTTGGGCTCCCATCTACCATATAGGAGGACCAGGATTCGATTCCTGGGGCCTCCTGGTGAAAAGCAAGCTGGTCCACATAGAGAGCTGGCCCATAAGGAGTGCTGGCCCGTGCAGGAGTGCTGGCCTGCATGGAGAGCTGGCGCAGCAAGATGATGCAACAAAAGGAGACAGAAGAGAGACGATGAGAGATGCAGCAAATCAGGGAGCTGAGGTGGCGCAAGAGATTGAGCACCTCTCTCCACTCTGGAAGGTTCCAGGATCGGTTCCTGGTGCTGCCTAAAGAGAAGACAAGCAGACACAGAAGAACACACAGAGAGCAGACAGCAAGCGCAAAACAATGGAGGGGGGGAGTAAATAAATAAATCTCTTTTTAAAAATAGATATTGGATTATGTTTAGAAATTGGTCTGTACCTGGGCATGATTAAATTATGATTAGGGCTTTGATTGGGCCACATTAGTAGAAGGTTGAGTCTCCGCCCCCTTGGTGGGTGAGGACTCACATGTAAAACTACACAGCAGAGCTGAGGAGTGAGTTGGAGTTTTGATGCTGAGTTTTGAGCTGGAGCCTGGGTAGTGAAAACACAGGAGAAGAACACAGAGCCCCAGGAAGAGAGGAACCCAAGAAGCCTGAGCTTTGGCAGACATCGGCAGCCATCTTTCCCCAACATGTGGCAATAGACTTTGGTGAGGGAAGTAACTTATGCTTTATAAAGGGTATTTATTTGAGGTAGAAGCTTACAGTTACCAGGCCATAACCTCCTAAGGCTCTGTGGTCCCAGCTTCTTCCAATATCAGCTATAGGCTGGGATAAGTTTCATCTCTCTCCTGGGGCTCGTTTCTCTCCCGGCTCAGCTGCTCTGCTCTCTCCATAATGCCAGCTGTAAGCTATCAGGCAAATGGCTCATCTCTCTTCCCAGGGCCTCTGCTGTGTCTAATGGAGCCTTCTCTTTTTCCTCGCATATCTCTGTGTATTTACTTCCCAGGGCTCCAACATCAAATCTCTCACTTTCTCCTCTGCCATGTTGTTTCTTCTGTGAGACCCCACCCACCAAGGGGAGTGGCCCAATCAAAGCCTTAATCATAATTTAATCAAGTAAGTGTGAACCTCTGAATCCAATATAATATAATATGACCAGAGGAGCAGACCAATTTACATATATAATCCAATATATATTTTTGGAATTCATAAATAACACCAAACTGCTACAGTGATGATAATAGGATGGTATATGGGAAAAAATACACCTAATGTAAATAATAGATGATAGATATAACTATTTTAATAATCTTTCATCAATTGTAACAAAGATTACTGTAAAATAAAATATATAGTTTTTTTTTTTTTTTTAAGTGCTATCATCAAAGTTAACAAATGTTCCACACCAATGCAAGGTGTTAGCGGTAGGGTGGTGTATGTGAACCCTGTATATTATGCGTGATTGTTTTATAGACTCACAACTTCTCTAATTAAAAAAAGACGTTTATAGGAGAAAATGGTATGCAGATGAACTTTTCAGAAAGGACACAAAGCATGAGAATTTGGGGGGCCCATGTAATTACTCACCAAAGGATAATGCTACAGAGTTAGAATCTGGCCATGGCTTAGGTGGCTCCTCTAGCTTGGGATTTTTTATATGGCTACAATTAAGTTGATGCTGGTGCTTGGGTTCATCTGAAGGGTTGGTCAAAGGAGGACTTGCTTCAAAGCTCACTAGTGATTGTTCACAGGGCTGTTAGACAGAGAGCCTCAGTTTTTTGCTGGCTGTAGGCTAGAGCTTCCCTCAGTCCCTTACCACATGGAGCTCTCCATACAGCAGCTCACAACATGGCAACTGGCTTCCATTAGAATGAATAAGGGAGAGGGGAAGAGAAGGCAACCATGACAAGTCAGAACAAGACAAGCCAGAGTCTTTTTTTTTTAAAGATTTTATTTATTCATTCATTTATCCACCCCCTTGCTGCTTGTGCTCGCTGTATCCATTTGCTGTGCATTTTCTGTGTCTGCTTATCTCCCCTTGTCGGGTCGTCCTGCTGCGTCAGCTCACCGCACCGCGTGAGCTGGCTTGTCTTCACCAGGAGGCCCCGGGAACCGAGGATTTCTAGTATCTAAATTTTCCTTAGCATGGTGAGCTCTATATCCAGATTTGTGTAAACCTATTCAGAAAATCAGTATAACCAGACCCAACTGCTTAAATTGGCTTATCAAAAAAAATGGATCTCTTGTAAATAGATCCATATTGAGAAACTTCTCTCAATCTAAAATGATGCTTTACCCTCTGTGACAGTTAGGCTGATGTGTCAACTTGGCTGGGTAATGGTGTCCAATTGTTTGGTCAAGCAGTCACTGGGCTAATTGTAATGCAAGGGCATTTCATGGACTTTAATCATCAGTAAGTTGATTACATAGATGGCTGGTTACATCTACAATCAACTGAGATTGCCATGAGCAATGAGTGAGTGATATCTCATCCAATCACTTGAAGGTCTTAAAAGGATAAGTGATTTCAGCATTCAGGGAGAGAATTCCCATCTCTACTTCAGATAGACAGTGTCTCCTGGGGAACTCATCGAAGACCTTCATCGGAGTCTCTGGCTTGCAGCCTGCCTTACAAAATTTGGACTTGTGCCTCCCCAAGGTCGCGTGAGACAATTTTATAAAATCCCATAGTATTTACAGATACCTCCTGTTGGTTCCATTTCCCCAGAGAACCCTGACTAATACACAAGCCTATGAGCTAACTAGTTTCATTATTCCCATTATTTTAGCCATGGGCTCAGCATGAATTGAGGTAAGGCAGGCTGAAGTCTGGCCAGCAGGCATAGCCGCGCCCAGTGGGGGATATGCGCAGCCCACCACTCGGGTGTAGGGTGGCTGGAACGGGCGCACCGCCCTCAGCCTCGCCCAGGCAATCAACATCTGCTTGCTGATAGCCAGAAGAAGCCTGCCCACACTCACCCTCCCCCCTCCCCACACAGCTAGGGAGAGCCGCCCGGCCAAGGCCACACCTTAGAAGGCGTGGAAACTGCTCCCGGCCCATCACGGCCAGCCCCACCTTCCTTCCCCGCCCACAACCCTATATAAGCAGCTGTACTTCCCTTAATAAATTAGACCTGCGTGCTTACCTCGTCTCTGCGGTGGTCTTTCCTCCGTGCGCCCTCCACGCCGTCTGGGCCCCCAAACGCTGGTTGCCGCTCAGCGTTCCCCTTCCGCCAACAAGTAGTTCGGAACAACCACAATGAATCAAATTAGGTGATTTAAGGAATATTTAATAAAAGGACCATTTAAAGGTATAGGCAAAGTGTAGGGTAATCACGGGAGACAGTACAATGGTATTGGTTTTATAACAGTTGGGCACTGTTACCCCTGCTAGGCCTGAAGAATATGGAAGGGAATGATTACTAGTTCCCTGAGATAGAGTGAGCTGTTTTGGTTAAGGGCCCTTGCTGGAAGATATTATATTCAGTTGAGGATGAAGTCAGATGCACTCTCTTCCTTCCCTTTGATTTTCTTTGGATGTTCCCCATTGCCACTTTGAAGTTAGAAAGCAAAGAAGCTTGTTGATGTAGTCCATATAGGTCAGCTTATGCCTATGGGGTACAAAGTGGGTTAGAGAATGGTGGATGATGGATCTAGAAAGGCAAAATGAAGATATTTAACATCCCCATAGTACACACGAGTATGATACCATTCTTTCTCCGGAGGTAGGTGGTTAGGAAGGTAAGCAGATATTCAAGTATTTTATGGGGGAAATATTTTTTAATGTAACACACCCTTTTCAAACTAAAAAGAAAAAAAAGAAAAGAAAGCTTTTTTATAGTTATACAACACATTACTTTTGAAAAACGCTATGAACAGTAAACTTTTTGGACTATTACAGTACTTAATAGCATCCAGGAGATGGCAGCATTGGTAAGGTATAGCACTATCAAATGTTCAAAATATTTTTAACAATTATCACTTGTGAAATTTGATAACTTCCTAAATGGAAAAAATTTATTAAAGTATGTTGCCCCTAAATAACTGACATCCTAAATTATTGTCAAATAATAATTAGGGTTCTATGAAGGTGGTTATTTGAGAATGTGTATCCTCAAAGCCAAAAGAACACACATCTATAAATATATAGTATTATATAATGTCTCAATAAAGTTTGCATTAACTGTTAAGTCTTAAAATATTGGGTTATAGATATGCATGACATAATCTGTAAATTATACTCAAAAACAAATTTAGAGGCATCTATTCACAAAATACATACAAAGTATTCTATTTCAGTTTCAGTGACAAATTAAAACTTGATATCATAGACATCATATCAACTATAAGAAAAAATTAATTTGCCTTTCTTTTTAGCAGGTACCAGGGAATTGAACCCAGAACCTCGTACATGGGAAGTAGGCACCCAACCACTTGAGCTACATCCACTCCCCTAATTTGCCTTTAAATGTCATTTCCAGACTGCTTTAGTCATACCAATCATCTAAACTTGTAACATTTTATAGATGCACATAGATATGGTCAATATTCTGGGTCAGGTACTTAGCTAGGAGAAATGATAAAAAGTCTAGCCCTCAGGAGTCCTCAGTTTGGGGAGCAGATATGTCTTAAGCAATTGGGCACCCACCTCCCACATGGAAATTCCTGGTTCAGTTCCTGGTATCTCCTAAAGAAGACTAGCCGCAACTAACTGCAAGGAGCCACGAGCGGAAGTGGCTCAAGCATTTGGGCATTCCCTTCTCACATAGGAGGTCCCGGGTTCAGTTCCCAGTGCCTCCTAAAAAAAAGAGAGAAAAAAAAGAAAGATGAGCAGACAGCTGGAACCATAGGGGAGGAGAATAAAAAAAATATATTTATTTATTAAAAAAAAAAAAAAAAAAAGAGTCCTCAATCTGATATGAAGACAGACAAACCCAACACATTAGAATACAATTTGATCCTGCTCTAAGGCACATGTGACTAGGAGGGCCAATGGCCTAACTCCAGCTTGGGAATTTCAGGAAACCTCACTGAGGAAGGACTGGGCAGAAATTGAAAGATGAGTAGGTTTCTGCCAGGACTACCACAAGGAGAAGGTCATTCCATGTAGAAGGAATAGCAGGTGGAAAGGGAGAAGACATGAAATATCCCAGAAGTTGTCGGCCCTGCATTTTCAGTTTTCACAACTGCAGGGGCACTACTGGCATATGATGAGCAGAGGTCAGGTATGCTGATAAACATCCCAAAATGTACAGCCTCCCACAACCAAAACTTATCTAAACCATAATAGTCCCATTGCTGAGAAATTGTTCTATCAGGAAATTGCATTTCTTTCAGAATGGCGAGATTGCAGAGAGGATAGGAGAGAGGCAAGAGATGAAGCCAGAAAGATACAGAGGAACAAAATCAGGGAAGTCCTTATTGATGAGACCAAAAAAAAGTTTGGATTTTATCCTAAATATAAGAGAAGGCTAACATGGTCAGATTATTGTAGTAGAAAAATTGCTGTAGCTACAGGAAAATGGATTGGAGATGGCTGGGTTGAGAAATGACAACAAAAATGGAGCTTTAACAATTTCACTTCTGCTTTCTTTATCAAGGAAAATATCTACAGAATGAAAAAATAGAAGACTTTTATGAGGAAATTGAAATCCAAGATTGATGACAAGATCGTAAGAGAGCAAGTAGCTGCTTTAAATGATTTCAAGATTTCTGATGCAGATAAATTAAACTGCCACAAACATCTGCAGTTCATTTCCTGAAACCCTCCTTCCAGCTTGTCAGTACTTGCGGTTCCTCCCTCTTGCCTGGCAGGGCTTCAAAGTCCTTGGTTTGACTCCATACCTTGGCTCCCATTTTTACTTATGCTACTAGACTGGCAACCCAAACTTGACTTGTTCTTCCAGTTTTTATGTGGAAACTGTCACCAGTCCTTTGTGCCACAGATGAGGGTTAGAAATGCCCCACCTTCTGACCTCATGCACTAGTGAGACTAACCCAAAAGGGTGGTAGTGATGAGAGGGAGGGGACAGCTTGACAAATTACCTCCCAAGTGACTGAGAGAATTTATGGATAGGATTAGTAAAATAATTTTGTCAGTTCAGAGATCAGAGTAAGAGCCCAATTTCTTATAGTCTCCCCACTCCACCCCTCCCCTTACCTCTAACCTCTACTCTGCCACTTAGCTCCAGCCACCCCAGCCTTGTCTTGCCTCAGAGAGTTTGCATTGGCTGTTCCTACAGATGAGAAACAGAATTCCCTATGGAGCTTTAAAAAAAATGGCTAAATCATATCCCTAGATCTTTTTCTAAAGGGTAGTTATATTTTTCCTCCTGTGTTTGACTCCCCTTTTGTTTTTCCTTCTCTTTCATCCATATCAACATTTCTAGCCCACCTCCATTCCCACCACAACCCATGTCAACAGTCTAGCTTGTATCTGCCATATCTTCTCCATTCTTATGTATAATATTTAAGTAAATAAGAAAAAAGTAAGCAAAATAAGAATATGAAGCTGATACACAGCTTTACTCTTTTCCCACCCTCTGATCTCCTTTGGATGCTTTCTATTGGCTAGACCCAGCTGGAAGCCAGAAAGTAAGGATGCTCAATGATGCAGTTCATATAGGTCAGCCTGTGCATTCTGGGGCACAGATTAGGGTAGAGAAGGGGACCTTGAATCTAGAAGGGAAAAATAGAGATATTCAACACAACCTTTTTTCAGAGACCACTACACTACATAACTCCATGATGTAACTTAAGAAATAAAGTTGGGAAATGGATGTGGCTCAAGTGATTGGTCTCCTGCCTACCATATAGGAGGTCCAGGGTTCAATTCCCGGGGCCTCCTGGTGAAAGGCAAGCTGGCCTGTGCAGTGAGCTGGCCTGCACAGCGAACTGGCCCATGCAGAGTACTGACCCGCACAGAGTGCTGGCCCACACAGAGTGCCCGCCCATGCAGAGAGCTGACACAGCAAGATGGCTCAACAAAAAGAGTCACATGAGGGAGACAATAAGAGACACAGCAGACCAGGGAGCTGAGGTGGTGCAAGAGATTGAGCGCCTCTCTCAACTTCAGAAGGTCCTAGAATCGGGTCCCGGTGCCTCCTAAAGAGAAGACAAGCAGACACAGAAGAGCAACAGCAAATGGACATAGAGAGCAGACAATGGGGGAGGGAGGGATAAATAAATAAAATAAATCTTTAAAAAAAAGAAAAGAAATAAAGCATTACAAGATACCATTAAAGCTCCCAACAGACTCCTCTTAGATCGATTTCCCTTTCTCCCTTTCAAAAGCCTCCTACTATAGTAAAGTATGTACTTCTCGTTCCCCACATTTTAAAAATATTTTTACTACAAAGGCACATATCCAAATATTGATGTTATTTTTCATGTTTATAAACTGGCTGTGCACAGTGTGAATTTTTCTTTCTTTTTTGTTCCTTTTTATGTTTTTGTTTTCATCCATGTTATACTTGAAACTCGAGATCATTTTCAGCAGGGTATATATCCCTTTGTATAAACCATCACAGTTATATCCAATTGTTTACAAATTTGTACTATTACAAACAAAGCTGTAATGAACATTTTATAGCTGTCTCCTTGGCACATATGTAAGAGTCTTTATGGATTGGAACTAAGAATAGAATTATAAGTATCTTGGCCCTAGTCCTTTAGGAAATAGAGCCTGATGCAAGGCTTAAGATGCTTTTTTTAGGAGATACAAGCCCAGGGCAGTGAGAATAAGAAAAAAGGGAAGTGAGGCATGAAAAAATAAAAGGCAATACAATGCAATGCATTACCGTGCTGCCACACACACACACACACACACACACAAAGATAATGGGTCACTTGGCAGATGTGTTCGCTCAGCATGTCAATCTTTTACCAGAATGTTTGAAGGAGAAAGCACATCACAGCATAATCTACAGAATGAAAATGGGGGGGGCGGGGAGGGGGGAGACTGCCCTTTTCTCTCTCTCCCTTTTCCCACAGTTCAAGGTTCCCACAAGGGGCTGATTGCCTTCCTTCCCACTGCATTGCAGCATTGCATCATCTGGCTTCTTGGTACCACCCACAGAGCCAAATCCCATATCCTATGTGCAGCATTACATCCAAACTTAGAGCGGAGAGGCCACTCATTTTGCCTAGGGCTGGTATAAGCAGTACAGCAAAGGCAGCAGTATCGGGGCAAACTGGAAGGTGGAGAGCACTTGTAGAAAGAAGGAGGTGGTCACAAGAGGCTGGGGACGCACAAGGCTTGTGCCCAATACGGCATCATATTTTCAGCTTCATCTGATGTCAAGAAATTCCTCTCCAAAGTGATTATATCAACTTGTACTCCCACCTACAGTCTATAGGAATTCCAGTTGTTCCACACCTTTGTTAACACAGTATTATCATGCTTTAGAATTTAGCTAATCTGATGGATGTATGATGGTGTGGTAATTTGAGATTATTTATGAATTCCAAAAAAAGATTATATTTGTAAACTAATCTATTCCTCTGGGTGTGAAAACCTTTGGATGCATTAGATTCAGCTGACATGTCTTGATTAAATTACCTGTTAAGATTAGGGCTTTTATTCCACCAGGTTGAATCTGACCAGGTCAGATTGAGTCCCTGCCTCCTTGTTGAGCTGATCTAAATGGACACTCTGGAAGAAGACACGGAACAGGAGATAGCTCTATCATGTTTGATCATGGGGCCCTGGAGAGAGATGAGCCATTCACCTGATAGTTTACAGCTGACCTTGTGAAAAGAACAGAGCAGTTGAGAAACAAGCCCTGTGCCAGCTTACAGCTGAGGTTGGGAAGAACCTGGGCCTAAAGAGCCTCAAAAGGAAGAGGAGGCCCCGGAAGGAAAGACCCATAAGTGATCAGCAATCATCTTGCTTCAACTTCAACACGTGGCAACTGACTCTGGTGAGAAAGCAACCCTGAATTGGAATCTTTTTTTTTTTTTTAAAGATTCCTTTTATTTCTCCCCTCCCCACCCCACCCAACCCCCATTGTTTATACTAGCTGTCTGCTCTCAGTCTGTTTGTTGTGTGCTCTCTGTGCTTGTTCGTCTTCTTTTTAAGAGTCACCAACCACCTCTGCTCCCTGCTGGTTGTGTCTCTCATTGTGTTTCTTTGTTGCATCTCCTTGTTGTGTCATCTCGTTCAATCATCTTCTTGCATCAGCTCGCTGTCTTGCTAGTCTTCTTTAGGAGGCACCAAGAACCAAACCAGGACCTCTCATGTGGTAAGCAGGCACCCAAATGCTTGAACCACATCCACTTCCCTGAGTTGGACTCTTTAGGGCCTTATAACTGTAAGCTTTTACCCCAAATAAAAGCCAACAGATTTCTGGTATTTTGCATCAGCACCCCTTTGACTGACTGATACAAATGGTATTGTTATTGTTTTTATTTGCATTTAATTCATTAACAATAAAATTGAATATCTTTCCACTCATTGAATTACCTCTTCAAATCCTTCTCTAGTTTTTATTCAGGTTCTTTGTCTTTAACATAATGATTTGTAGAAATTCTTCAAATCTTCTTAATTTGAACATTTTTTCATATTGCAAACTTTCCCATCTGTAGATTATTATTTTACTTTGTATGTAGTATCTGCTGATGAAGAGAAGGTTTAATTTTAATATAGTCAATTATCTATTATTTTATTTTACAGTATGTGTCCTGCCTTCCTTTTTGTCACCACTATATACTTCAGAGTTTTATTAGGAATGGTTATTGAAATTTATCAATTGTCTCTTCAAAAGCTATTGATATGATATGACTTTTAAAAGTTTATTAATATAATTAGTTATATTGAGAGTTTTCCTCTTACTGAACTATCCTTGGATTCATAGAATAAATCCTAATTGGTCATTGTTCATTATTCATATGATACACTGTTGGATGTAAATATTTCTGAGTAATTTTTGCATCTATATTCCTAAGTCAAATTATTCCATGATTTTGGGTTTTGTGGTATCTTTATCTGGTATTGGAATTTGTCTTACTTTCCTAGGGTTGCCATAAGAAAATACCACAAGCTGGATGGCTTACCAACAGGTCACAGTTCTGGACCTAGAAATCAAGGTATAAGCAGGAGCAAGCTTCCTCTGAAGCCTGTAGGGAACAATCTGCTCCATGCCTCGCTCCTGACTTCTGGCAGTGGCATGCCCACATTAATCCAATTTGATCTCATCTTAACTAAGAATATATTCAAAGATCCTATATCCAAATAAGACCATGTTCATAGGGCTGAGAGTTAGGACTTGATATGCCTTCCTGGGGAACACAATTTAACCCATAACAGTATTTGAGTCATCAGGCTTCATAAAAATGATTAGAGATATTTTCATACTCTTTTCCATGTCTATCTGATGCCAAAGCCCTTAATTACTTTAGGGCATTAGGCATGCAGGGTTGAGTCCCCACCCCCTTGGTAGGGATAAAACAGACTCTTACATGGAAGTAAATACATAGAGAAGGAGAACACAGAAGCAGATATGCAGGAAGAGAGAGTGCTCCATAGACACAGCCCTGGGAAGAGAGATGAGCCTGACAGTCTACAGCTGACCTTGTGGAGAGACCAGAGCAACTGAACTCAGAAAGAAACGAGCCACAGGGAGAGAGAGCCTTATGCCAGCCTACAGCTGATATCGGAAGAAGCTGGGACCACAGAGCCTTAAAAGGAAGGAGGAAGTCTGAGCCCTCACAGACATCACCTGCCATCTTGCCTCAACACATGGCAACAGACTTTGGGTGAGAAAGTACCTCTTATGGTACCTTGAATTGGACTCTTAAGGGCCTAATACTGTAAGCTTCTAGCCCAAATAAATACCCTTTATAAAAGCCAACAGAGTTCTGGTACCTTGCATCAGCACCTCTTTGGCTGACTAATACAACCCTGAAGGTGATGGAAGACTAGCACCATCCTTATACCCAAGCAAGTGCTATCCCTTTTCTAGGACTGCACCTCAAGCTCTGTCCCTGTCCAGTGCCTGGGACTAGCCAAGGTGACAGTGCTCCTGCCCATTTCTTCCCTTTGGGCAGTCTCCAAGACTATATTAGTCTTCTCTACCCCACCTCACCCATTCCCCAAATGGGGTTGCCCAGATGTCTAGAGGAGTTCCTGGATCATGTCTGTGGAATTACTAGGGGCTCATGACTATAGTCATAGCCAGCCCAGTTCCAGAAAGGTGCCTAGTAAAAGCAATGTTATTTTGAGGGATCTCACAAGATTTGGTTGCCAGAAGAAGGCTGACATGCTGATTTTTGTTGCTTCAAATTATTTATATGCATAGGGACCCCTGCATTTTTTTTAATTGCCTTTTATAGTTAAAGCAGGTATAAGGCCATAGAGTTAGTATGATAATAGTGCAAAAGAAAGCAAGAAAGGAACTGAAATAAAATTTAGGGCTTAAGGACTGACTAAAAAGATGAGTGTGAAAGGGGAGCAGATGTGGCTCAAGCAGTTGAGTGCCTGCCTCACACACGGGAGGTCCCAGGTTCAGTTCCTGGTGCCTCCTAAACAACAACAAAAACAAAACAACAAGCAAAACAAAAAAACAAAACAAAAAAAAAAAAAAACAACTCAGAGGAGCCAATGTGGCTCAGTGGTTGAGCTCTGGCTTCCCACATACGAGGTCTGGGTTCAATCCCCAGCCCCTGGTACCTCAAGAAAAACAAAAAAGAATGTGACAGTGGTGTGGAGCAAGTTGCTATATGGTGCATCATGGGAACACAGGATGAGGTGTAACAGAAACTTTCAGTAAATTACTGCTTTATTACTTATACAACACATAGGGTCCAAAAGAGCAGGGGAAGAGATTCCATGGTAGCCAGTATCCTGGGGAGGCCAACTGCTCTGATCAGGGTCAGTGGGTCAAGATTTAGTTGCACACCCCTCTTCATCGGAAAGAAGAAACAAATATGTGCTGTCAAGGGTGGGTATTTATACAACCCAGGGGAAGGGGACCTTGCCACTGAGAGCTCCCCCCTGATAAGCACAGCATCTGGTGTTGCTTGTTACCAGTTTCTGGGTTAAAGTTATGGTAGGACCTTTTCATTAGACCTAACATCTCCCCCAGGCTGTGAAATGGAAACAGACTGAAACATCTGCATGTCACAAATAGAAAAGGAGCCAGGGGGTAGGTGAGGGCTGGCAGATAGCCACTGAGCATGTGTTGTGACTTCCCCAGCAAGTGGGGTGTGATGGTTAGGCTGGTGTGTCAACTTGGCTGGGTAATGGTGCCAGGTGTTTGGTCAAGCAAGCAGTGGGCTAATTGTATTACAAGGACATTTCAAGGACTTGACTCTTCAGTAAGTTGATTACATAGATGGCTGGTTACATCTACAATCAACTGAGATTCCCATCAGCAATGAGTGAGTGATGTCTCATCCAATCAGTTGAAGGTCTTAAAAGGAGAAATGATTTTAGCATTCAGAGAGAGAATTCCCATCTCTACTTCCAATAGCCAGCATCTCCTGGGAACTCAACAAGGACCTTTATCAGAGTCCCTGGATTGAAGCCTGCCCTACAGAATTTGGACTTGTGCATCCCTATGATCATGTGAGACAATTTTATAAAATCTCATACTACTTACAGATATCTCCTGCCAGTTCTGTTTCCCCAGATAACCCTGACTAATACATGGGATGAGGGAAGGTACACTGAGAAGCTTTCACAGTGAATGATTCTCCAAAGGAGATAGTGTAGAGAAAGACAAGCAACAAAGATTAAAGCTGAATCTTAAAATAGAAACACATTTAGGAAGTAGGAGGAAAAAGGAATTGGGAAAGTATATCAAGAATGGGCAGCCAAAGGGTGAGAACTGTTAAGGATACAAAGCAATCCTCATCATTTATTGTTTGCTTTGTTTTGTTTTAACTAAATCATGTACATCATAAAAAATTAGCATACAAGTGCATAGGTGAAGTGATGAAAAACTGTTCCTAGAAGAATTATTTGTAAAAACTAAAACCTGGAGAGGGGCAAGATAGTAGCAGAGTAAGGAGTGCCAAGAGTCAGCTGATCCTACAGGGCAGTTAGTAATCACCCAGAGCTATTGAAAGCACCTGTTTGGAGGGTCCAGGAGACCAGAAGAGCATCCTGCAACATCCTTGAAAGAATGGAAGGAAGAGACTGCACATCTGCAGGGAAGATTCATGAGTAGAGCACTCCATGCCCAGGAGGCCAGTGTGCATCATCCGCTGGTGGCAGAAGCTGCCTTGGGAGCTATTCTGTGGCAGGAGTTGGAAGCTCCATTTACCAAAAGCAGGGAAAGAGACAGTCAGGCACCGACTTTGGCTACTGATTAGTAAGTTCAGCTGGCTGGAGTATAATCCTAAAAACAGCTAAACTTTGAACCTGTCCAAGTCAGAAAGAAGCCATTAGCCACCATTTTAACTCCACCCCTGGCATAAGGGGAAGTGGGGCTGATTGAAAATCACAGTGATGGCAGGGACCAACTTCTTTCTACCCAGATCAGACTGTAGCTCTAGCCCAGGCTCCAGCCCCACCTCTGGCAAGGAGGAAGCTGGTGGGACCTGCACCAGCCTCTCCGGGCAACCACAGGTGCTTTCAGCCAGCCCAGACTGGATAGTCGGACACCTGTAACTCCATCCTCACCCCCCAATAAGATAGGAGGGGAGCTGTGTTTCCTCAGCCTCTCTAAGAAATGGCAAGCACTTTTGGCCTGCTCGGACTGGACTATTAGGTATCTGAGGCTGCACCCCCACCCCCCAATAGGACAGGAGGGGGCTGGTGTTTCCTCAGCCTCTCCAGACAACAGCAGGCACTTTCTGACTGCACAGAATTAACTGGGGGTGCAGATGTGGCTTAAATGGTTGGGTGTCCGTCTGCCATATGGAGGGACCTGGGTTCGATCCCTGGGACCTCCTGGTAAAATAAATATATATATATATATATATATATATATATAGAAGGCACATGGGCTGCCAGGCTCTGTGTGCTGGTGAGCCACCAGGCCCCAGGAGCCATGCAGTAAGATGATGACATAACAGGAGAGAGACGCAGGGAAGAGACAAGACGAGATGCTCCGAAAGCTCCGAAAACCAGGAACCAAGGTGGCACAGGTGGCAGAACACCTCTCTCCTACATTGGAGGTCTCCAGGATAGAATCCTGGTGAAGACTGGAGGAGGGGGATGAGAAGAGATAGCAGGAAACAGACACAGAGAATTGCCCAGCGAATGGACACAAAACAGCAAATGGGGAAGGGGTTTTTTAAAATGGATAACGTAAATAAATAAATCTAAAAAAAAAAAAAAAAGAATTAACTGACACCTGAGGCTGCACCACCACCCTCCAATAGGATAAGAGTGGGCTGGTGTTTCCTCAGCTTCTCAGGACAAATGCAGATACTTTCAGCCTGCACAGACTGGCTTGTTGGGTGCCTGTGATTCCAACCCCACCCCTTAAAGAGTAGAAGGGACAAGATCTCCCTCAGCTTCTCAGGGTAACTGCACATACTTTTTGCCCACACAGATTAAGATTGTTGGGCACTCCTCACCCCTGGCAGGGAAGGAGGGCCGTCAGTGCTACACCAGTCTACAAGGGCAACTGTGGTCAGTTTTCACCCAGAAGGCATAGTTTGCTGCCACACCTACAGCTCCATCCCTGCCCCAGGCAGGGGAGGAAGGGCTGTGAAGCTTCATCCATCTCACCAGGCAACTACAGATGATCTTGTCCTGCATGACTTGGATTACGACTCACGGCTGCAGCTCTGTCCTTTTCCCTGGCAGAGGAGAAAGGTGGGAGAAGTTTCATCAGTTGCTGGGGTAACACAGGCAGCTTTAGGCTCCACAGTTCACAGTACCAACTACATCCTCAGCTCATACTACACAACCAGCAAGGGAGAGAGGGCAAGAAAACCCTAAACTAAAGGGAGAAACCATGCCCAAAATAAATACATCTAGTAAGCCAGATGCCAAGAAAACAACAAAAAAATTACAATCCATACCAAGAAACAGGAAGATATGGCCCAGTCAAAGGAACAAAATAAGTCTTAGATAAAGGAGATGAGAAAACAAATTATAGATGTTCAAACAAATCACCTTACTAAATCTAATGAGATGGCTAAAGAGAATAAGGATATTAAGAAGACGCTGGGGCGGGAAGTGGATGTGGCTCAAGCGATCAGACTCGTGTCTACCATATGGGAGGTCCCAGGTTCAATTCCCAGGGCCTTCAGGTGAAGGCAAGCAGGCCTGCGTGGAGAGCTGGCCCACACAGAGAGCTGGCGCAACAAGATGATACATCAAAAAAGAGACACAGCTGAAAAAGACTATGAAAAACACAACAAGCAGGGAGCTGAAGTGGCTCAAGGGATTGAGTGCCTCTCCCATGTCGGAAGGTCCCAGGATCGATTCCTGGTGCCTCCTAAAAGAGAAGACAAGAAGACAAGCAGACACAGAAGAACATGCATCGAATGGACACAGTGAGCAGACAGCAAGCGCAAGCAGTGGTGGAGGGGCGGGATAAATAAAATAAAATAAATCTTAAAAAAAAAAAAAAGAAGACACTGGGAAAGCAGATGTAGCTCAAGTGGTTGAGTGTCTGCCTCCCACGTATGAGGTCCTGGGTTCGATCCCCAGTACCTCCTAAAAATGAACAAACCAACGAGAAAACCAACTCTCATTGGAGAACAGATGTAGCTCAGTATTTGAGTGCCTGCTTCCCTGTACAAGGTCCTGGGTTCAATCACTGGTACTGCCTAAAATATAATAATAATAATAAAATTTAAAAAGACAACACTGGATGAGCACAAAGAAGAATTTGAAAGCAGACATAGAAAAATAGAAGATCTTATGGGAATGAAAGGCACAATAAATAATATTAAAAATACACTGAAATGGGAAGCAGATGTGGCTCAAACAATTGGGCTCCCATGTACCATATAGGAAGTCCAGGGTTAGATTCCCAGGGCCTCCTGGTAAGGGCAAACTGGCTCACATGGCAAGCTGGCCCATGTGGAGTGCTGGTGCAAGCAGAGCACTGGCCCACACAGGAGTGCTGGCCCAAGTGGAGTGCTGACCCACGTGGAGAGCTGGCGCAGCAAGATGATGCAACAAAAAGAGACACAGAGGAGAGACAATAAAAGACACAGCAGACCAGGGAGCTGAGGTGGCGCAAGAAATTGAGCACCTCTCTCCCACTCCGGAAGGTCCCAGGATCAGTTCCTGGTACTGCCTAAAGAGAAGATAAGCAGGGAGTGGATGTGGCTCAAGCGACTGGGCTCCCATTTACCATATAGAAGGTCCAGGGTTTCATTCCCAGGGCCTCCTGGTGAGGGCAAGCTGGCCCGTGTGGAATCCTGACCCAAGCAGGAGTGCTGGCCCACACAGGAGTGCTGGCCTGAGCAGAGTGCTGACCCATGTGGAGAGCTGGCACAGCAAGACAATGCAACAAAATGAGACACAGAGGAGAGAGAATAAGAGACACAGCAGACCAGGGAGCTAAGGTGGTGCAAGAAATTGAGCGCCTCTCTCCCACTCTGGATCCCAGGATCGGTTCCTGGAGCTGCCTAAAGAGAAGACAAGCAGACACAGAAGAACACACAGCAAATGGACACAGAGAGCAGACAATGAGAGGAGGGGTGATAAATAAGTAAATAAATCTTTTAAAACAATCAGCATTTAATGCTCCTTAACTGAAGTTACCAATTTGTAAAAGCAACACCATGAAACCCTGTTTAAAGATGCTGTGATTCAGAATGTCCTTCTCTTCCTGATCCAAAGGAATAAACTTAAAAAAAAAAAAAAAGATACACTGAAGGAAAGCAATGTGACTCAAGCAGTTGGGTGCCCACCTACCACATGGGAGGTCCCAGGTTCAGTTCCCATTGCCTCCTATAGAAGACAAGCGGGACAGCAAGCTGATGCAAAGGGCTGGTGCAGTGAGGTGACACAACAAGATGACACAACAGGATTATGCAATGAAAAGACACAACAAGGAAACACAATGAGAGACACAACCAGGGAGCAGAGGTGGTTCAAGTGATTGGGCACCTACCTCCCACATGGGAGGTCTCAGGTTCAGTTCCTGGTGCCTCCTAAAAAGAAGACCAGCACAAAACGAATGGAAACAGAGAGCAGACAGCAAGTGCAAACAACGAGGGGGTAAATAAATAAGTAAAATAAATCTTTCCCAAAAAATATACTGAAAGAATATAACAGTAGATTTGAAAAGGAAGAAGAAAGGATTGGTGAGCTTGAAGGCATGGCCTCTGAAAGCAAATATAGAAAGAACAGGTAAAGAAAAGAATGGAGGGAAGCAGATGTGGCTCAATCGGTAGGGCTCCCGTTTACCATATGGGAGGCCCCAGGTTCGGTTCCCGGGGCCTCCTGGTGAAGGCAAGCCAGCCCACGCGGTGCGGTGAGCTGACACAGCAGGACGACCCAGCAAGGGGAGACAAGCAGACACAGAAAAACGCACAGCAAATGGACACAGCGAGCACAAGCAGCAAGGGGAGGGATAAATGAATAAATAAATAAAATCTTTAAAAAAAAAAGAAAAGAATGGAAAAAGTTGAACAGGAAATTAAATGACAGCAAGAGACATGCAAACATACATGTCATGGGTGTCTCAGAAGAAGAGAAGGGAAAAGGGAGAGAAGGAATATATGAAGAAATAATGGTAGAAATTTTCCCAACCCTATTGGAGGACATAGATATCCATGTCCAAGAAGCACAATGTACTTTAATCTGAAGAGACTTACTCCAAGACACATACTAATCAGAATGGCAAATGCCAAAGATGAAGAGAGAATTCTGATAGTCACAAGAGAAAAGCAATACATCACATACAAGAATACTGAATTCGTTTAAGTGCTGATTTCTCATCAGAAACCATGGAGGCAAGAAGGCAGTGGTATGGTATATTTAAGATACTGCAAGAGAAAAACTGCCAGCCAAGAATCTTATATACAGCAAGATTGCCTTTCAAAAATGAGAGCGAGTTTAGAATATTAAGAGATAAACAGAAATTGAGAGAATTTGTAACCAAGAGACTGGCTTTGCAGGACATACTAAAGTGAGTGCTACAGGCTGAAAAGAAAAGACAGGAGCAAGAGGCTTGGAAAAAAGTCTAGAAATGAAGATTATATCAGTAAAAGTAACTAAAAGTGTAAAAGGGGTGGTGAAAATAAAGGATAGATAAAACCCAAACTTGGGAAGCGGCTGTGGCTTGATCGGTGGGGCTCCCGTTTACCATATGGGGGGCCCCGGGTTCGGTTCCCGGGGCCTCCTGGTGGGGGCAGGCCTGCCCGCACGGCGTGGTTGGCTGACCCAGTGAGCACGAGCAGCAAGGGGGGGATAAATGAATAAATAAATAAAATATTAAAAAAAAAAAAAAAAAACCAAACTTCAAAATGGATGAAGTAAGAACTGCCTTTACAGTAATAACATTGAATGTTAATAGATCAAACTTCCCAATCAAAAGATACAGACTGGTAGAATAGATAAGAAAATATCAGTCATCTATATGCTGTCTGAAGGAGAGTCACCTTAGACCCAAGGATACCAAGAGATTGAAAGTGAAAGGCTGGTAAAAGATATTCCACGCATGCAGTAACCAAAAAAAAAAAAAAAAAAAAAAAAAAAAAAAATGCTGGGCTATACTGCTATACTTATATCAGATGAAATAGGCTTTAAAAGAAAAACTGTTATTAGATACAAAGGACATTACATATTAATAAAAGGGGCAATTCATCAGGAAGAAATAACTATCATAAATATATATGCACATAGCCAGGATGCCCCAAATTACATGAGACAAACACTGGCAAAACTGAAGGGAGAAATGGATGTCTCTACAATAATAGTTGGAAACTTCACCACTCTCAGCATTGGATAGAACATTTGGGCACAGGATCAATAAAGAAACAGAGAGTTTGGATAATATGATAAATGAACTAAACTTAATAGACATATACAGAACATTGCACCCAAAAACAGCAGGATATTCTTCTCAAGTACTCACGGATCTTTCTCCAGGATAGACCATTTATTGTGCACAAAGCAGATCCCAATAAGTTCAACAAGATTGAAATTATACAAAGGACTTTCTCTGATCATAATGGAAGAAAGTTGGAAATCAACAACAGGAAGAAAAAGGGAAAATTCACAAATATATGGAGATTAAACAATACACTCAAATAGTCAGTGAGTCAAAGAAGAAATTGCAAGATAAATCAATAAATATCTTGAGACAAATGAAAATGAGAACACAACATATCAGAACATATGAGATACAGCAAAGGCAGTGCTGACAGGGAGATTTATAGCTCTCAATACTTACATTAAAAAAGGAGAAAGAGCTAAAAATCAATGACCTAACTACACAGTTGGAGAAACTAGAAAAAGAACAGCAAACTATTCCCAAAGCAAACAGATGGAATGAAATAAAGGTCAGAGCAGAGATAAATGAAATTGAGAACAAAAAACTAATAGAATTAACAAAACCAAAAGTTGGTTCTTCAAGAAGATTAACAGGATCAACAAACCCTTAGCTAGACTGACAAAGAAATAAAAGAGGGAAGCGGCTGTGGCTCAATCAGTAGGGCTCCCGTTTACCATATGGGAGGACCCGGGTTCGGTTCCCAGGGCCTCCTGGTGAAGGCAAGCCCGCCCGCATGGCGTGGTTAGCTGACCCAGCGAGCACAAGCAGCAAGGGGGGGGGATAAATGAATAAATAAATAAAATCTTAAAAAAAAGAAATAAAAGAGAAGATGCAAATAAATAAAATAAAAAATGAAAATAGGGACATTACTACTGACCCCATAAGAGTAAAAGAGATCTTGAGAGGATTCTATGCACAACTATATGTCAAAAAACTAGAAGATATAGGTGAAATGAAAAAAATTCCTAGAACATATGAATAACCTACACTGACTCTTGAAGAAATAGAAGACTTCAACAAATCAATCACAAGAGATTAAAACAATCATCAAACAACTCCCCCAAATGAAAAGCCTAGGATCAGATGGTTTCATGATGAGTTCTACCAAGCATTCAAAGATTTAATACTAATCTTATTCAAATTCTTCCAAAAAATAGAAAAAGAAGGAATGCTACCAAACTCATTCTATGAAACCAATAACACACTAATCCCAAGGTCAGGTAAAGATATTACAAAAAAGGAAAATTACAGACACATTTCCTTAATGAATACACATGAAAAAATCCTCAACAAAATACTTGCTAATAGATTCCAACAACACATTAAATAATTATTCATCATGATCAAGTGGGTTTTATACCAGTCATGCAAGGGTGGTTTAACACAAGAAAATCAATCAGCATAATACACCACATTAATATATCAAAGAAGGGGAGGCGGCTGTGGCTCGGTCAGTGGGGCTCCCGTTTACCATATGGGGGGCCCCGGGTTCGGTTCCCGGGGCCTCCTGGTGAGGGCGGGCCCGCCCGCACGCATGGTTGGCTGACCCAGCGAGCGCAAGCAGCAAGGGGGGGATAAATGAATAAATAAATAAAGTCTTTAAAATATATATATATATATCAAAGAAGGAAAATCACATGATCCTATTAATTCATGCAGAAAAAACATTTAACAAAATGCAGGATCCTTTCTTGATAAAAATACTACAAAAGACAGGAATTTAAGGAAACTTTCTTAACATGATAAAAGCCATATATGAAAAACCCACAGCTAACATTGTACTCAATGGTGAAAGACTGAAAGCTTTCCCATTGAAATCAGGAACAAGACAAGGATGCCCACTGTCACCACTGTTGTTCAATATTGTGCTAGAAGTTCTAGCTAGAGCAATCAGGCAAGAAAAAATAAATAAAAGGCATCAAAATTGGAAAGGAAGAAGTAAAACTTTCACTATTCACAGATGATATGATCCTATACCTAGAAAGTCACCAAAAATCTATAACAAAGCTGCTAGAGCTAATAAACGATTTCAGCAGAGTGGCAAAATACAAGATGAATATGCAAAAATCAGTAGTGTTTCTATCCACTAGTATTGTACAATCTGAGGAAGAACTTAGGGGAAAAATTCCATTTACAATTGCAATTAAAAGAATTGAATATTTAGGAATAAATTTAACTGAGGACATTAGGCACTTATATTCAGAAAACTACAAAGCATTGCTAAAAGAAATAAAAAAAAAAAAACTTAATAAATGGAAGAATGTTCGGTGCTCATGGTTGGGAAGACTAAATATCATTAAAATGTTAATTCTACCCAAATTGATATACAAAGTCAATGTAATCCCAATAAAATTCCAGCAGCATTTTTAAAGAAATGGAAAACACAATTATCAGTTTTATTTGGAAGGGTAAGGGGCCCCAAATAGGCAAAAATGTCTTTAAAAAGAAGAACATAGGTGGAGGATTCTCACTTCCTGAATTTAAAGCATATTACCTAGGGGAGCAGATGTGTCTCAAATGGTTGAGCACCTGCTTCCCAAATGGGAGGTCCCGGATTCATTTCACCGTGCCTTCTAAAAACAAAAAAATAACAAGCAAATAAGCTATAGGGAGCAGATGTGGCTCAGTGGTTGAACACTGGCTTTCCACATATGAGGTTCCAGATTCAATCCCTGGGGAGCGAGGGAGGAAGGAAGGAGGGAAGGAAGGAGGGAGGGAGGGAGGGAGGAAGGGAAGAAGGGAGGAAGGGAGGAAGGAAATTACCTAGCTACAGTGGTAAAAACAGCATGGTACTGGCATAATGATAGACACACAGACCAATAAAATTGAATTGATGGTTCAGAAACAGACCCTCACATCTATGTCCAAGTGATTTTTGACTAGGCTATCAAACCCACCCAGCTGGGACAGAACAATCTGTTCAACAAATGGTGCTGGGAGAACTGGATATCCATAGCCAAAATAAAGAAAGAGGGCCCCTAACTCACATCTTACACAAAAATTAACTAAAAATGGATTGAAGATCTAAATATAAAAGCTAGAACCATAAAGCTCCTAGAAGAAAATGTAGGGAAACACCTTGAAGACCTGGTGGTAGGTGACGGATTCTTAAACTTTACACCGAAAGCACAAGCAATGAAAGAAAGCATGGCTAAATGGGACCTCCTCAAACTTAAACACTTTTGTGATTCAAAGGACTTCATCAAGAAGGTGAAAAGGCAGCCCACTCAATGGGAGAAAATATTTGGAAACCACATACTTGATAAGGGTTTGATTTCCATTCTATATAAAGAGATTATACAACTCAGTAATAAAAGAGCAAGCAATCCAATTTTAAAATGGGCACAAGAGTTAGATATTTCTCGAAAGAGGAAAAAAATGGCAAAAAAGCACATGAAAAAATGTTCAATATCACTAGCTATTAGGGAAATGCAAATCAAAATGAAAATGAGCTATCATTTCATACCACATAGAATGGCCATAATTAAAAAAAAACAGAAAGAGGAAAAAATAAATAACAAATTTTAAAAAGCAAAAAACAAAACAAAAATTAAAAAAAAAAAAATAGAAAACAGTAAGTGCTGGAGAGGCTGTGGTGGGATCCCACTGTTGGTGGGATTGTAAAATGGTGCAGCCTCTTTGGAAGACAGTTTGGTGGTTCCTCAGAAAGCTAGATATAAAACTGCCATATGATTCAGCAATTTCTCTACTAGGAATATAGCCAGAAGAACTGTCAACTGTGATGTAAACAGACATTTGCACACTGATGTTCATAGCAGCATTATCCATGATTGCAAAAAGATGGAAACAACACAAGTGTCCATAAACTGATGAATGGATAAACAAAACGTGGTATATACATACAATGGAATACTATGCTGTTGTAAGAAGAAATAAAATTGGGACACGTATGATAACATGGATGAACCTAAGACATTATGCTAAGTAAAATAGCTAGACACAAAATGACAAATATTGCATGATCTCATAAATATGAACTAAATATGAAGAATAAATGCATGGAATTAAAACCAAGAGTATAGATTATTAGGAGATAAGAGGAGGGCTGAGAAGGGGTACTGATGCTTAATGTATGTAGAAGTTTTAATTAACTTGACTGTAAAAGTGTGGAAATGGATAGAGTTGATGGTGACATTATAGTGAGTAGATCTAACACAACTGGTTTATAAATGGGATTGTGGCTCAAAAGGGTAGTTTAGGGATATAAATGTCAATTGAAGGAAAGTTATAGAGAATAATCTAGGGACTGAATAACATAGTGAACCCAGAGGTGGATGAGAATTGTGATTCATAGTACAAATACAATAATGTCCTGGGGAGCAGACATAGCTGAAGTGGTTGAGCACCTGTTTCCCATGTACAAGTTCCTGGGTTCGATCCCCAGTACCTCCTAAAAAAAATGCCCTTCTATGACCTAGAGCATATGTACATCACTATTGCAAGGTGGTAAGAATGTGGAGAAGCATGTGAAATATAAAATTAATGTAACATATGGACTAGAGTTAACAGCAATACTGTAATATTCTTGCATCAATGCCAAAGACATACTATGTTAATAATAGAAGGTATGGAAAAAAATATACCAAATGTACGCTATAGATCATAATAGGAGGTAATAGTCTGATGATATTATCTCATAATCTGTAACAAATGTTCCACAACAATGTAGTGAGTTGTTGGAAGGGTGATTTATGGGAATTCCACACATGTGCATGATTGTTTTGTAAGTTCACAACTTCTCTAATAAAAATATTTTTTAAATGTATTATATAAAAAGAAAAAAAAACTAGGGAAGCAGATGTGGCTCAAGCAGTTGGGTGCCCGCCTACCACATGAGAGGTCCCAGGTTCAGTTCCTGGTGCCTCCTAAAGAAGACAAACAAGACAACGAGCTGACTCGACGGGCTGGTGCAGTGAGCTGATGCAACAAGATGACACAATGAGATGACGCAATGAAGAGATACAACAAGGAAACACAATGAGACACAACAAGAGTGGAGGTGACTCAAGTGATTGGGTGCCTCCCTCCCACATGGGAGGTCCCGGGTTCAGTTCTTGGTGCCTTCTAAAAAGAAGACAAGCACACAACGAATGGACAGAGAGAGCAAACAGCAGGTGCAAACGGGGCGGGGGTGGGGTAATAAATTGTGGTTACAATGCAAACTATTCAGCAATGAATATGTTAGTCTGTGAAAAAAATAGATGATTCTTACCAATAAAATTATGAATTAAAAAAACAGGCAATGGGGACGGATGTGGCTCAAATGGTTGGGCATCTGTCTCCCATATGGAGGACCCAGGTTCGATCCCTGGGACCTCCTGGTAAAAAAATAAATAAAATTTTAAAAAATTAAAAAAATAAAAAATAAACAAAACAGGCAAAATTAATGTTTCAATATGTTTCAATATTTGTTTATCAATTGTAACAAGTGTACCACGCTCATGTAAGATGTTATTAATAGGGGAAAATGTGAGTGGGGCAGGAGGTACTGGAGGTACTGGAGATTGAACCCAGGACTTCATATGTGGGAAGTAAGTACTCAAACCACTGAGCTACACCCACTCCACATCCCCTATATATATTTTTTGAGGTTCTGGGGGCTGGGGATTGAACCCAGAATCTTATATGCAGGAAACCGGCACTTAAACACTGAGCCACATTGGCTTCCCTGAGTTGACTTTTTCATTTGTTTTGCTTGTTCTTTGTTTTTGTTTATTCAGGAGTTACCATGAAGCGAACCCAGGACCTTCCATGTGGGAGGCAAGCACTCAACTGCTTGAGCCACATCTTCTCCCCTCCCCTATATTTCCTACCTCCCCGAGATGGCTCCATCTGTCTGCTCATTGTTTCTGTTCATTGTCTGCTCGCTGTCTGCTCATTGTCTGCTCATTGTGTCTCATTATGTCTGCTCATTATCTGCTCATCTTTAGGAGGCACTGGCAACTGAACCCAGGACCTCCTGTGTGGGAGGCAGGTGCCCAACTGCTTGAGCCACGTCCGCTCCCCTCCCTTGTATTTTTTATGTAACTTTTCTGTAACCTAAAACTTCTTTAAAAATAAAATTTTAAAAACACAAGTGCTCGCTTCGGCAGCACATATACTAAAATTGGAACGATACAGAGAAGATTGGCATGGCCCTTGCGCAAGGATGACATGCAAATTCGTGAAGCGTTCCATATTAAAAAAAAAAAAAAAAAAAAAAAAACAGGCAAAATTAATCTACACTGTTAATTTTCAAGATATTTGTTTACCTTTGGGGAGGAGGAAGTAATGATTGAGAGAAATACAAGAAGGACTTGAGGTACTATTACTGTCATATTCCTTGACTTGGTGGTGGTTAGATGAGTGTGTTCACATTGTGAAAATTCATAAATTCATTGCTCTATGCACCTAAATTTTGTGCACTTTTGTGAATATAAATTATACATTAATCAAAAACTTTTTGTTTTTTTTTATGTAAAAGACACCCCCAACTTTCCAGGCCATCGTAACCTCTAGTCTTAATCTCCAAGTGTAAACATTATTAAGAGTATATTGTGCATCATTTTTGTTCACAGATTATTCTAGACAAAGGTATTATTTAAGGTGTCATATAAAATTTCATTTTTGGGCAGTAAAAATGAACCATTTGGGGTTTTTTTTGTTTGTTTTTTGGGGTTTTTTTTTAAGATTTATTTTTTTAATTTATTTATTACCACCACCACCCTGTCATTGTTTGTGATCAGGGTCTGCTGTCTGTGTCCATTTGCTGTGTGCTTTCTGTGTCTGCTCATCTTCTCTTTAGGAGGCACCAGGAACCGAACCTGGGACCTCCCATGTGGGACATAGGCTTTCAATCATTTGAGCCACCTCAGCTTCCTGGATTGTGTCTCTCATTGTCTTTCCTCTTTGTGTCTCTTTGTTGTGTCATCTTGTTGCGTGAGCTCGCCATGCCTGCTGGTCCATCGCGCCTGCCTGCTGCCTTGCTCGTCTTCTCCAGGAGGCACTAGGAACCAAACCTAGGACCTCCCATGTGGTAGGCGGGAGCTCAAAAGCTTGAGCCACATCTGCTTCCCTAACCATTTTGTTAATCAGTGTAGATGGGGAAAGAAAATAGCAAAGATTAATCCCCAAAATAATGTTAATTAATTTCCTAAAATTTAATTAGGAAAGAATTTCTTGGTAGGTACATTTTGCTCAAGAGACATACTCTTATCCTTAGTAAGCAGTACAATAGAGAAGAGAAGGGCAGTGACCACACAGAAGTAAATGACAAGATTAGAGATTAAATTCACAGCTAAGGAAGGGAAATATTGCATAAAACTAATGGCTCACACTACATGGTCGAAAGTAAGGTAACCTATATTATAAACTGTTTCTAAAGAGTGGAACTTTCCCTATAATGTACAGTCCTCAGAACTATTCCACCTCTATCTAATAGCTTACCTTAGGGTCAACATAAGTTTTCAAATGAATGACTATATCCTAGTGGGGCAATTTCTGGATTTTGATGAACATTGATGATATTGCCACGAACAGCAGGAAAACAAAAGTTGTATGCAATAGGGAATTGTGTGGCCCTTTTTGCAAAGCAAAGTAGAGTAGCAAACATCCACAGAATCTGTACCCAGAGGCTTGAGCTGAAAAAAATCATAGATTAATATTTATCTCGGGGGACAGATATGGCTCAAATGGTTAGGCATCCGTCTCCCATATGGAGGGACCTGGGTTCAATCCCTGGGTCCTCCCAGTAAAAAGGAAAAAAAAAAAAAAAAAGAATATTTATCTATACAAATAAGAACAGATTTTTTTCCAGAAAAAAATAGAGAAATAATTATCAATAGAGCATCTCTGAATACATAAAAGAGCATTTTCAATCTATTCCAATTAATAAACAAGTTAATTGTTCTTCCCTATGTGAACATTAGTGTTCTATTTATGCAGTTGTTTGGATGGTTATAGAATTCTGTTTCAATGGCTACCAGCCAAGAATCATCTTAGAAAACAATACCCTTAGAATGAGGATCCTTTCCAGTGGTGTTAACTTGGCACTTCTTAAGATGACAGCTGGTACATGGCTCCTCTGGGGGTTCAATTTTGCATTTTTCATAGATGAAGGAACTACAATGCACTTTTTTTCGTTTTTTTTAGATACCGGGAACAGAGATTAAACTTGGAAACTTGTACGTGGGAGGCCAGCGCTCAACCACTGAGCCACATCAGCTCCCCTGTGGTGGCTCTCTCGTCTGTTTCCTTGTTGTTTGCTCATTTTCTTTAGGAGGCATGGGGAACTGAACCCAGTACCTCCCATGTGGGAGGCGGGCACTAAACTGCTTGAGCAACATCCGCTCCCCAATGCACTTCTGTACTTCAAAATCAATTACGTATTTTCTTTAATATTCTAAGGATTATGTAGAAAATTCTTAATTTTATAAACAATGCCAGCACTGTCCTATAAAATAATGGATGGATATGGTCTTCAAAATACTCAGTAACTCACGATTATGTCATAGCATTTTGACATTAGAAAAAAATTTAGATGTCATGGTGTGCCAATTATTGGCTTTTGCCTGCCATCATCTGTTCCTCATTCTCTGGATAGCAACATTTAAATTTTCCTTTGGAGAAGCATCCTCTTCCCTAAATCTGAGTTCCTGTGGCTCAGGTGGAATACTCCACCCCCATCCTGGATCACAGGGTGCATTTGTGACTCAGGACTGAAATATCAGCATATGCTATTGCCCTGGCTCTAATGAGTGTTCCAAGGTGTGCATGTGTCCCAGCCCATGCCAAAACAAGGCGACTTTTTTTTTTTGCTGGAGGCAAAGATGTTATCTTTCCATTGGAAATATTAAATAACAAGAACATAATCTAGAGTTTTCACTGGCCAGCATATAAAGGCCTGCTTGATCATGAAACCAGCAGAGAGGAAAGTAAAGATAAGAATTGCAGGAAGCAATATGGCTCAAGCAGTTGGGCAACCGCCTACCACATGGGAGGTCCTGGGTTCAGTTCCCAGTGCCTCCTAAAGAAGAATAGCAAGACAGCAAGCTCCACAATGAGCTGGCATGGCAAGCTGATGCAACAAGATGATGCAGTGAGATGACACAACAAAGAGACACAGCAAAGAAACACAATGAGAGACACAAGTGGAGGTGGCCTAAGTGATTGCGTGCCTCCCTCCCACACAGGAGGTCCTAGTGCTTCCTAAGAAAAGAAGATGAACAGATAGCAGACAGTGAGTGCAAAAAACAAGGGGAGGGAGAAATAAATAAAAATAAAAAATAAATCTTAAAAAATAATAATAATAAAATAGACGAGCGGAGGTTGGATGTGGCTCAACTGGTTGGGCGTCCGTCTCCCATATGGAGGGACCCGGGTTCAATCCCCGGGACCTCCCGGTTAAAAAAAAAAAAAAAAAAAGAAGACGAGCAAGACAGTGAGCTGACATGACAGGCCGGTGTGGTGAGATGATGCAACAAGATGACACAACGAGATGACACAACAAGGAGACACAACAAGGAAACACGATGAGAGACCCAGCAAGCAGGAAGCAAATGTGCCTCAAGCAATTGAGTGCCTCCCTCCCAAATGGGAGATCCCGGGTTCAGTTCCTGGTGCCTCCTAAAAAGATGAGCAGACACAGAAAGCACACAACAAACAGACACAGGGAGGAGATAGAGAGCACAAACAATGAGAGGGGGAGGAAATAAATCAATAAAATAAATCTTTGGGGAAAAAAAAGATGATTGGACAGAGAATCCTGATGATCTCAGTTTGGCTGCGAATCCAAATGTATTTGAATATAGTATGATTCCTGGAATTTTCAGTTACAAGAGCCAATATATGACCTTTTTTGTGTAATACGATTTGAGTTGGAGTTTTGACTTTTATAATAGAGACACAATTGCTTCAAATGGTGTCAGGAATACAATATTAAAAATAAACCCTATATTGTTTGATTCAAAAAAAAAATTGAGTATATTCCCCTTGCCCACTCCCCGCCCTACAGGGCTAAGTGGAGCTGGGTGGTGCCGCTCATGGTGCTGCCACGACGCCATCGCGGGGCAGGAAAGCCAGGTGTGCTGAGTTCTTCACCTCCTTTTAGACTCAGATCTGCCAAGTTTTCAGGCATTGCTTTTTTTTTTTTTTTTTTTTTTTACTGGGAGGTCCCGGGGATTGAACCCGGGTCCCTCCATATGGGAGACGGACGCCCAACCAGTTGAGCCACATCCGACCCCCTGGGCATTGCTTTTGAAGACCTTAGAAAGGCCCTTAAAATAAGACTGGAAATGGTGTGCGTATTTATCATGAACCGAGTGAATTCCCAGAGCAGCAGTTTCACACAGCGCAGGAGAAAGGCTCTGGGGATTGTTATTCTCCTGCTTGTTGATGTGATATGGGTGGCTTCCTCAGAACTTACTTCGTATGTTTTTACTCAGTACAACAAACCATTCTTCAGCACCTTTGCAAAAACATCTATGTTTGTTCTATACCTTTTGGGCTTTATTATTTGGAAGCCATGGAGACAACAGTGTACAAGAGGATTTCGAGGAAAGCATGCTGCTTTTTTTGCAGATGCTGAAGGTTACTTCACTGCTTGCACAACAGAAACAACTATGAATAGTTCTTTGAGTGAACCTCTGTATGTTCCTGTGAAATTTCATGATCTTCCAAGTGAAAAGCCTGAGAGCACAAATATTAATACTGAAAAAACTCCCAAAAAGTCTTGTGTACGGTTCAGTAATATTATGGAGATTCGACAACTTCCATCAAGCCATGCATTGGAAGCTAAGTTGTCACACATGTCATATCCTGCTCTGAAAGAACAAGAATCCATACTGAAAACTGTAGGGAAACTTCTTGCAACTCAAGTAGCAAAAATAAGCTTTTTTTTTTTGCTTTGTGTGGTTTTTGGCAAATTTGTCATATCAAGAAGCACTTTCAGACACACAAGTTGCTATAGTTAATATTTTGTCTTCAACTTCTGGACTTTTTACCTTAATCCTTGCTGCAGTGTTTCCAAGTAACAGTGGAGACAGATCTACCCTTTCTAAACTATTAGCTGTAATTTTAAGCATTGGAGGTGTTGTGTTGGTAAACCTGTCTGGATCTGAAAAATCTGCCAGAAGAAATACAATAGGTTCCATTTGGTCTCTTGTTGGAGCCATGCTCTATGCTGTCTATATTGTCATGATTAAGAGAAAAGTAGACAGAGAAGATAAGTTGGATATTCCAATGTTCTTTGGTTTTGGAGGTCTGTGTAATTTGCTGCTCTTATGGCCAGGGTTCTTTTTACTTCATTATACTGGATTTGAAGACTTTGAGTTTCCCAATAAAGTAGTATTAATGTGCATTATCATTAATGGCCTTCTTGGAACAGTCCTTTCCGAGTTCCTGTGGTTGTGGGGCTGTTTTCTTAGCTCATCATTGATAGGCACACTTGCACTAAGCCTTACAATACCTCTGTCCATAATGGCTGACATGTGTATGCAAAAGGTGCAGTTTTCTTGGTGATTTTTTGCAGGGGCTATCCCTGTTTATTTTTCATTTTTTATTGTAACTCTCTTATGCCATTATAATAATTGGGATCCTGTGATGGTAGGAATTAGAAGAATTTTTCCCTTTATATGCAGGAAACATCGAATTCACAGAGTCCCAGAAGACAGCGACCAGTGTGAGAGTCTCATTCCTATGCACAGTGTTTCTCAGGAGGATGGAGCTAGTTAGCTGTTGTCCGTAGCCCAGCTTGATAACAGAACGCTATACAGCGAAGAGACAATCCCTGGCAAGTTTTTGTAGAAAAATGGATCAGTGCCTAGTCTGAAAAGTAACAGTTTCAGTTCTTTGAAACTCTAAAATATATTTTCCACTTATCTGTTTTCTTCATTTTCATAATGAAGTACTTTGCTGTGCACATGTTCTTACAATTATGGGAAGTCCACAGTCCATCAAAAGGACCAACCTGCCTTACACATCTCAAGGAACTTAGCTGATAAAACAATTTGAACCAACCAAGGAATAAAATCCTAATATTATAGAGATTTTATTTTCACATATTTGTTAAATGCTGGATTATATTATGAAAATGTTTTCAAGAAATCATTTAAGTATATAGATCAGTGTTTCTTACAGGTAAAGTGCTAAAGTAAACTGCCTGTAATTGGTACGGATTATATTTTTGTGTTTTGTAGAATATTGCAAAGTAACAACATAGAAAATGTTTAATTTATGCAACAGGTATGTTCAAACAAACTGGGGCTTTTAAAAGAATAAATTTTTGAGAAAGGATCTGGTTCTCTTACACTACATTTATCGTATCATCCTTTCATAGCATTAGGTGCCTTGTACTTTAAATCTGTGACAAACTATGACAAATTTTTAAAGGGGAAGTATTATTGTAATTTAAAGAATTATGTATTTCTAAGACTGTATTGCTCTAAATTTTATTGAAAAAGCTCTGCTTAATTTAGAGTTTTGAAGAAATATTCACTCTTCAATTAAGAAATTTTCATAATGGAATGATTTAAATTGAAGTGATAAAGAGTATTATTAAAATAAAATGTTTAAAAATATTTTTAAAAAAATTTATATGTATCCAGTACATTTAATTGAGAAATATATGTATTTATTCATCTGTGATTACTTTTTAGTTTTTAATTTTTATATTTTCAATTATTAAATATACAAAATAAAAAATAAATAAACCCTAAAATGTGAAATTGGCTAATGGAGGAGAGGTGATGTGAAGATTCCCCCATCCCCCAGATAAGAATTGTCAATCCCCTTTTTATATAGGAAAGTACCTGCTTAAATTGCTGCCTATTTTACCTTAGGATCCTTTTATTTGAACCTCTAATTAGCACTATACTCATTAAATATATGTCCCAAAGACTTAAATCTTCAGTTTGTTCACATGCCAATTGAGCCCTGAACCTCAGCAAGACTTGCAACACCTACCCTCCAGTTCATTGGACTCACCCAGGACAACTAACAAAAGGATGATGATGGACAATGGCCATGCCAAAAAACCGAGAATATCTACAACTGCAAGCAAGACAGTTCCATCCATCTGCCCCACGGGATCTAAGACCCCTCTCAATCAGAAACCAAGTGGGCATCACCATCCCCAAATCCTCAAGATTGAGGAATGAACAAACATAAGGGGGGAATGCAACTATGGACTTAAGTGGACTTATGATTATTCTAGCAATGGAAGAACTTGTATCATCCATATAAAAGCAGTGGCTACAGAGATTCTGAGGGGAGGAGAGGGAAGAATAGGTGTAACATGGGATACTTTGGGGACATTGAAATTGTCCTGCATGACATTGCAATGACGGATTCAGGCCATTATACATTTTGTCAAAACCTATAAAGTTGTGCAGTGCAAAGTGTAAACTATAATGTAAACTATAGTCCATAGTTAGTAAAAATGCTTCAATGTGTGTTCGTCAATTGTAACAAATGTACCACACTAATGAAAGATGTTTTTAACAGGGGAAAGTGTGGGAAGGGGAGGGGGTATATGGGAATTTCCTATATTTTTTATGTAACATTTATGTAATCTAAAGCTTCTTTAAAAATAAAAAAATTAACTCAAAAAAAATAAAAGAGATGGGAAAAAATTCTGATTTTGGTTACAATCTCAGAGAATGTGAATAGAAAAAAACCATACTAATATTGTAAGGGAGTTGTATTGCCAATAATCAAGTCCCCCAAACCTGCCCAAAAGGAATTTGGCTGCTAAAGCAAAAAAAAAAAAAAAAAAAAAAAAAAAAAAAGAACAAAAGGGAGGGGGAAGTCCTCCCCAATGACCACCTCAGATGTGACCACGTAGAGAAAGGAAGAAATGAAGAAGAGGAAGTCATTACAGATAGCAGACCCATGACAGCCAAATTGGTTGACCAAGGAACTCATGCCACCATGAGAGAAAGGAGTCCTGCTATTACTATCCTTTGGGTTGTTATATATGCCATGGACCAGGTAGTCATTATATATTGTCTCCTTTTCTTCTCTTTTGACAACAGGAGCTTTTTTCGTGCTTTTCTTCTTTTTATTTCATAATTGTACAACAGATGTGTCAGGGTGGTCAAATATATATATTACTTAGCTGTAGGTTCCCAAATTACAAAGAGATACATCTAAGTCCAACCAAGTGGAATTCTTTACACTTAGACATCATGAACTTTGAGCTGAATGAGGCTATTGAATGACAATTTGGGTTACTGTCCCTTGAAGATGACATGAATTTGGTTTTTTAATGATTATGTGAATGGATGCATTATGTTAAATGGAGCAATTTTGTAATTTTATTTATGGGAACTAGGGCATGCAAAATGTTGAATAGACAAGAGGTGGACTGTGGTGAGCCTCAAGTTCTTATTTGCCTGTCCGAAATCCAGACCCCCTATCCCAGTCTCAGAACATGTACTTCAAACTAGGCTGCCTCCACTCCCAGTCCCAGCTCTACAGTACGCATTTGACTTAGGTCTAGCCTGTCACAAATTCCATCCCCTAACAGCAAACAGCTCCAAGACAGAATTTCTGGAACGTAAGCATTCCTCTGTGTCAGTTTACCTACTCTGAGAGCCCATAACTAAATATAAGTTTAACTACCTCCAAGATACTAACTATACAATGGGCTACGGAAAATAGAATAACAATAAAAAAACTCCCTATCGAAAGAAGAGTTATCAGGAATTTTATTTTCTTCTTTGAGTTGTTTTGTATTCTCAATTTTCTCTAATGAATAAGTATTATGCAATTCAGATGATCTGAAAAACAGGAATTTTTTTTTTTTTAAATGATAAAGATTCTGTAGCAGCACAGAAACTACTTACGATATCATGTTAAATGCAAAAAACAGGGTTCAAACTTGTATTTATACTATGACTATAACTACATAAAAAACTTGAGAAAAGAGACTGCAAAGAAATATACCAAAGAAAAAAAACTCCCTATCAGAAATGAGAAAAAGGGAAGCACCAGCAACTAATTTTGCCTGCCAATCTGGATGTTCTAGGTTCTGCCTCCTGTGTCCTCTATGACACATCTGAGAGAAGTATAGAGGTGGAGTCCTTTTTAAGGACTGTAATATTCTACAGCTCATTTCCTGTAAGAACAATTACAGGAATTTGGAAATCACCTTAGGGATTGAGCAATCATTGGCCCTTATTTGCCACATTTGGAATATGCATGACTTTAAAACTTGCCACGACAATAAACTCAATAGGCATTGGTATACTTGATTTCTGGGATTTCATGGACCAATAACCAATACCAGAAATAATGACCAGTCATAATATTTGCATCTAGGCCACTCCCTTACGGTTTGTCTCTTAGCAGTGCTCTGATAATCTCCCAACTCTCAGAGGCTTAATGATCTCCAGACTGACTTTAAGCATCTAGATCTTGAGTCAAGTACCCAAGTGCTGAAGCAGCACTGGATGACCATAATGTTGATGATGTTTTTTAAGGTGTTCCTCCCTTGGGTGGCAGCTTTACCAAAATGACTCTGTCTTAGTTTGGCATGCTGCTATGACAAATACCATACAATGGGTTGGCTTACACAACAAGCATTTATTGTCTCACAATAAATGAAGGCATCCGCAAGGCCATGCTTTCGTCCCCAAGACTGTAGTGTTCTGGTGCTGCTTGCTACAACCCATGGGGGTCCCTGACATGTATCTCTGCCTCCTGTCACATGGTGATGCCCTTCATCTACTCCTGTGTGGTTTTCTCTGATTTACTGCATCCAAATTTCTTCTGCTTACAGAGGACTCCAGTAAGACAGATTAAGGCCCACCATGATTCAGTTGCAGTACACCTAAATTAGACCTTAGAAGAGTCCATTCACAAATGAGTCCACACCTTAACTGAGCATACATCTTCAAAGGGTCCTATTTACAAACGGGTTCTCACCCACAAGAATGCAGATTAAGGTTAAGAGCATGCCTTTATGTTGGGGTACATAACTCAATTTATCGTAGACTGTATTACTCAATGCTCTCTTTAGTTGCAAGTGACAGAAACTGTACTCAAACTGACTTAAGAAAAAAGAGAATATATTGGTTAATATAATTTAGTGCAGAGTTAGAATTGCTTCAAGCACAGCTGGAATTTTTTAGCCAAAATGACTTCATGAGGGTTCAAGTTCTCTCTCCAACTCCCAGCTCTGTTTTCTTTCTTGCGGTTTCATTTTCCATGTGCTGGCCTCTTTTAGCTCGGGACTTACATTCTAACAGCTAAACACCCACAGCAGAAAGAAAGCTGTGCCTTCCATATGATTACAGAAAAAGTCCAGGATTGGGGCACCCCTTAAACTTGAACTGCCTCAACTGCCTTTCCCTTCTGCCTCCTCAGCTCCTGGAGATGATTATCTTAGAATCATCTTAGATACTAAGTACTAAAGTACTTAGAATTTTGAGTTACAATTCCGGATCTCTTTTTCTGTCTCTCTTTGTAGACTATAAATCCCAAGGAAGGAACTGTGCCTTTCTTCCCTGTGAGAGCTTAGGCAACTTGCCTAAGCTCAGTTTCCCTGTCTGTCAAGTTGTGTGTGATGATTATATTAGGGAACATATGCAAAAAAAAAGCACATGGTAGAAACTTTTTTATAAGTATTATTAAAATCAGGAACTTTCATTATGTGGACCTCAACTATATTTTAAAACTTATTTCTCACTATTACTCAGAATGCATCAAGTAGTCCAGACAGCAGCTCTCCTACTGCTCTCTCCAATTCTTCAAAGCCCAGTAAAAATAAAACTGCTAAGGGGAGAAAGAAGAAAAAAATAAAAACTTTCCTCTTCTGTGAAGGTAAAAGCACAAATTTCCTTTGTGTTTACAGCACAACACTACATATTGTGGCCTCTTAGAATAGTGCTGCTCAAAAATTATCAAGCTGTGTTGCACTTTTACAACTTTTACAACTACAGACATATGGGATACTTGTCAGAAACTTTTATTTTATTTTATTTTACTTTTATTTTAAGCCAATAAAAGTAGGGGGGGGTCGGATGTGGCTCAACTGGTTGGGCGTCCGTCTCCCATATGGAGGGACCCGGGTTCAATCCCCGGGACCTCCCGGTAAAAAAAAAAAAAAAAAAAAGTAGGTAAGGCAGGGGAAGTATGTAGCTCCAGTGGTTGAGTGCCTGCTTCCCATGTACAAGGTCCCAGTTTCAATCCCCAGTACCTCCTAAAAAAAAATAAAATAAATAAAGTAGACAAAGCACCATGATTTCTCTAGCTTTGCCACAGTTGTTCTCCATGGTCAAAGCAAAATTCCTTGAGGGAGGGCAATAGAAAAGATGTTTCATATTATGGTGAAAAAATTATGGCTAGCACAGGGTACCTGAGTTCTGCAAAGTCCTGTCTTGAGACAATGGCCCAATGAAGACCTGAATTCAGGGCTTTCTCTACTCTTTTATCCAGGGGAAAGGAAAACTAGGCAGGTATTGATGCCCTAGCTTACGACTTGTATCTCCATTCAGGGTTGAATTTTTATTACTAATAGTCCTATACTCCTAGGCCAGAGAAAGTAAGAGAGAGCTGGAGCCAGAAATAAGTAGAAAGAGAGGAAAAGAGTGAGAGAGGAAAAAATGAGTGCTGGCTAATTTTCCCCTCTTCCCTACTTTCCTGTGGCACACTCACACTCACTCCCTTAGTGTGCTCTGGCTGAGAAGTAGCAAATTCCAGGTAGTAAGTCTCTGCTAGCTACATCATGTGTTATTTAACTGTAGAAACAAGGCGGGGTAGGAGTGAGATATTCATAAAAGGATTTTTTCCCCTTTCTATTCAAAATGGTGGGGAAAAAAAAAAAAAAAACCAAGCAGGGAAATAAATGGAACATATTAATATAAAGAACCATTAGTACCTCATAGATCAGTCAGGAGACCTAGGCACAGGTCCCATCTATGTCACACAGCACAAATGGTTCAAGTTTTTTGGATTTTCACTTCCTCATCTGGAAAAGCAGGGAATTGCATTCATTCTAAATTTCTGTGGTTTTATATTAAGGTACCTTGAGGAAATGATGACCGTTTTCATGGAAGTAAGGGGGGAAATAAAAAGAAACTAGCATTTATCAGCATTATCATGTGCCAGGTAACAGGCAGTAGGCTTTTAAAGTTAAAAGCACAGACTTGGAACCAAAACAGTCTGGGGTTGTGTCCCTGTTCTGCCACCTGCTAGCTGTGTAACCTTGGGCAAGTTGCCTAACCACACTGTGCCTCCATGTCCTCAGCAGTAAAACAGCCTAATTTTACCTACCCCAAAGGGTGGTTTTGAGGGATATATCTTAGAAGAGTAACTGGTATAAAGTAATTGTTAATAACTGATTATTACAACTCTGTGAAGTGGACATCCCCTTTTCGTAAATGAGAAATAAAACATATGAGAAAACTAAGGCTTCAGAGCTTTGAGCTTTTCTGACTTCCATCTTTAGTCTCTTAACTACTTACTCAATATCAGTTAAAATGAGTGAAAGTCACTGCATTTTGTGGGCAGTTGGGAAAATTCTACCAGTTGCACAACCACAAGTCAACCAAAACCACTTAATGAATGCAGAATAAAGCCATCTGTCCCGAAAGTCCTCCAACCATTAACACCGCTTTTGAACCAGTGTAATAACCACTCATTTGCCTAGGTAAAGAAATGCCCCAAAGGGCTGACTTTGTGTTGGGCTGAAGTCCAGTGAAATGAGTGGCATCTAATCTAAAGGTTTTCAGAGATGCAAATTGCCTACTTGAAATTCCAGGGAATTTAAGTCTCTGCCTGGATGCATCTGTCTCCTGCCAGGAGGAGACTCTTGAAGAAGGACTTGGTAGGTCCTTTTCCATGGGTGGTAGGGAAAATTTTGATAAAGTTTGGGAGAGGGGGGCCATCAAATGGACAACTACCAGTTTCAGAAATCAAAAGTGTGGGGGTGGGGGCAACAGGCCCTCTCAGAGTGAAATCAAGTACTAACAGATGAGAAAACATGACTGCAAGAATTACGGAGATTTTTTTCTTTTTTCATTTCTTCTTTTCTTTTCTTTTTTTTTTTTAAGAGACAGAGAATAAGATGGGAGACACTAGAAAGATTTCATTCCAGTCTGTAGGTAACTCTCACATTATGGAGAGGAGTGCTAAAATAAATCAGTAGTGCCTGGGAGTTTACGAAAGGAGAAGAAACAGGTCAAGCCTGGAAACAGCCACAAGGAATAAAAGCAGAATACAGAAAATAGTGGACTGGGGCCAGAGAAATGGTATTTGAATTTAATTCATCTGTTCAACAAATATTTATTACTTGCCAACTTTTTTTGCCAGGTACTCTGCCAAGAGCTGGTTATAAGGTTTTGATTAGACAGATATGATCCTGCCCTTATGGGATTTAGAAAGCAAATGAGGGAGACAGAAAATATACAAGAAAACATATATATATAAGAAAACATTACATATATATATGTTATAGTGGTACTAGAAGAGAAAAAAAAGGCTCCAGGGAGACGATAGCAGGACTACTTTAGTTCAGGAAGGCTTCTCTGAGGAGGTGACACATAAGGCATGGTTTGCTGGGTGGATAAGAGGAGCCAGGGGGCAGTATGAGCATTTCAAGCATGTGAAACAGAAGGTGTGAAGATCCTAAAGTAAAAGTTGATCTAACAATCAGAAAGAAGTCCGATTTCCTTGACATCCACCTTTCTCATATCCCCTTTTACACACAAAATTTCAGAAAATCTAATAAAGCATATACTGCATGCCTTCCCACACTAATTATTTAAGATTTTGACATCTCATAAAAATAAATTCAAAGGATAGATTCACCTGTTTTTAAAATACATTTCAAAGATTCTCTTGGCCCAACCCCACATCTCTCAGAGTAGTGAATCACTAGACAAAGCCAACCCCGCCCCTTGCACATATAAAAATATCTTTTCCTGATCTACTGTTGTAATTGGCTTTTTTCCAGGGTTTTATGCTCTACTGAAACTAAATACTTAAATGAGCAGGTCAGGTCTAGTTTTTAACCTAGGAGATATGACAATGTTTTTGCTTCTGCTTTGAGATTTTGGGGTGAATTTTAGATCGTTAATTTATAATTAATCCCATTTAAAACTATAGAAGCAAACATCTGTGATGGTCTTCAATAAAACAGTTCCATACCCTGCATGAGTAAAACAAATACAAGGCACATGAAACAAGATATTGAGAACGATTCTTGGTAAGGCAAAGCTGCAGTTGTGCTTCGACATATAATTGAGACAGGCTCGAAGGGCCTTTCGACATAGTGACATGTTGCTTGATTTGGCCACCAGAGGGAGAATATTTAGTCTTCAAGCTCCAAATGGGGCCACGCCCAGTCTTGATTGTTTATTATGTAAGTACTTCTCCGATTTTCCAGAAAATATAAGAAAATGATAAAGTCTTGTCAAGAAACAATTTTTTGAGGCAAAATTCACACTAAATAAAATTAACCCTCTTAAAGTGTACAATTCTGCGGCATTTAGTACATTCACAATGTTTTGCAACTATCCCCTTTATCTGGTCCCCAAACATAAGAAATGCTTCTATTTTATTTAAAGAGAATTTACAGAAGCCCAGCCCGGTTCTATCCTTCCTACTCCGTGACATGCCAGTTTTGCCTCCACCTGCACTCTCTTAGCAATGGTCCCAGCGCATCCCCCAAAACAGCCTTCTTCCCTACACGAGCCACAGAATCTGAGTCAAAACTGCATGTTCGAACACCAAAAATAATCTCAATTCTTCGGCTCTTGCCCTAGGAATCGCACAGTTGCAGAAGACAGCCAGTCTGAGTGGCTGTTTAAAAATTCTATACATGTTGCCTTTTCTCAGCAAAGAAATAAATAATTTTAACTTAAATATAGTCACAAGACGGAAATTAGCAATGTACTGCACCAAAACCTTCAGCCTTTGATCTGCTTCATTCATTCATAGTGAAAAATTAAAGTCACTTATAGGTTAGGGAAAAGCCAAGATTTTAAGGGCACCATGTCAACTGGTTAAATTTGAGAAAAGCAGAACTAAATAGTTAATAATATAATAAAAGCGAAAGGTTTGCAACCTAAATCCTTTTCTTTTTTAAAGAATTTAATCTACTTCATGGGGTCTTGGCCCAGGAATGGGTAAAAAAATAAATAAAAAATAAATAAAGCCAAACTGGAAAGGCTGGGGGAGGGGAAATGCTGTTGGTGACTCTGGGAAAACAGGAGGGAGGGAAAGTGAAGAGCGAATGAGGTCGGATCCGCCCTAACAAAGAGGCAGAAACTATGTCTCAACAGCCACCGAATCCAGTTCAGGGCGGTTTGAGCCAGTTTCTGAGCTGGATTGAGAACAACAGCCCCTGCTGAGACTTCACTAGGGTGAAATAGAAAATCCAAAATGGACTTCACCGAAAGAAGCGGATTAGGCCTGCACTCGCAAGAGCCTAAAGCTGTTTCTCCGGAGTAGCAGAGTCAGATACAATATAAGGCCTGGAGCCGGAACAGGGCCTTGCTACAGAAGGAAAACTTACAGAGCGCTGCCTTCGTGCCACGATCCCATCCGCGTTTTTGCTCTCACCGCCCCAATTGTGGCTTGGAAGGGAAAAGGGCCTCAGGGTATCGGTTTTCAGAGAAAGCTGGCTGCAGGAGTGGGGGAGGGGAGGCTTCTGCGTCTTGAGTAGTTTAATGTGCCTGGGGTGGGAGGCTTGTTTGTGAGGGTCTGAAGGAGAGGGAACAAGACTTCACACCCTGCAGTTCACACCACACCTTTGCTGCATTTTTGCACAGCTGAAAAATACACCTCCTACGTGTTTGGGAGAGCCCTACACAGAACTGGCTCCTAGAATGATGAGGCTTGCTACTACCCTATGCATGAAATGACAGTAAACACCCTCAATATGGCCACCATGCTCTTTTCATTTGTGTCCTCAATTACATACAAGCTGTACACACCTACTTAGCCAAAAGACAGCAGTACTGGGTAACTAGAAGGATCATCCTGACCTCGCTTCCCCTCCCCCAGTTGCCAGAACCTTCTGACATCTGAGCACTCCCATCCTGAAGTGGCTCTTCCGAGTGTCTAGTTGTCCGAGCTGTGGTCTGCAGCTGTCGCGGGTGTGTACATCCTGCGGCCAAGTTTGGCTCAGAACCTTCCCGAACTATCTTCCCAGGACTACTTAATTCTCTTCCCTTCCTCCCCGCACCCCAAAAGCCCAACAAAACCCAAGGGCTTCCTAGGAATTCTCGAGGAAGTGGGCCCGGGGGTGGGGTGGGACAGAGCAAACTTGCGGGGGGTCAGGGGAAGAGGGAGGAAGGGGACAGGCCACCTCCCCCTCCCCGGAGTGTCCAAGGATGAGTAGAATCTTCCAGAGGCAGAACATAAGTGCCTCCAGACCTCAGGACTCTTCTGACTTGGAAGCCAGCCTAGGTAGGGGGAGGACTGTGGGAGTCCCCTGTGCGGCTCTCAGATCCACCATGCGCCCACACTCAATTATGAGAGACCCTGGAGACTTCGAAATACCCTAAGACGCTGGTGGGGGAAGGGAGAAGATCAAGCTGAGAGATGTCAAATGCTTTTTCATTCTTTTTACTGTAGATACACGAATGGACAGTAGGAACACAATAACTGTGTACGTGTATGCATTCTACAGCTTTTGTGCAAAGACAACCCATTTTGCATTATTTATGTGCGACAGTTTTCCACACAGTAACTTGTTACTGGCATATTCTACTTGACACTTAGTATACAAATAACCTATGCAGCATTTTAACATTCTATCCGTTAACTATTAGACCTGGGCTGCTATAGACTCTGCTAGAGGTTTTTGTTGTTCTTTGTTTGTTTGTTTGTTTGTTTTGAAGTAGGGGAGAATGCTTTTCCTCACATGAAATGCAGGTTGCTACAGAGATGACGGTGGTAACAGCAATAAGAGCTCACTATGCCACAGTGCCAACTGTTTCATATATCTAGATTACCTTTTTCAATACTCGCCCCGAATCTCTTAGTTAGGAAACATTATCCCCATTTTAGAGATGAGAAGAATGCAGCTTGGAAAGATTAGGTATTTTACCAAAGTCTATTAAGTGGCAGGCCAAGATTCTGGCTTCAAAGCCCATGCTTTAAACTCTCATGCTAGACTGCCACCTCACTGGCAAATGGGTATAAAACTTTTTTGAGATCCTACTATGTGCCTACCTAATTTGGGCTGAGAGTGAGAGGGAAGGGATTGGTTCAGTGATGAGAACGTGGTTCCTGCCTTCAACAAGCTTTCAGTCTAATGACTACCTCCCCCCCTCCCCCAGGACAATTCAGGGACGCCTGACAAGGGACTTTTTTTTCCTGCCTATGGTCATCAGAGGCCATTTGGGAAAAATAGTTTGGAATTTCCCTGACATTGTTGTGCGGGGAGGAATACTGGAAATCAGCACTGCCCCGAAATAGCAGGCAGCACAGGCAGGCTGGGTGGAAAGGGGCAGGGCGAGGCCTCTGGGGAGCCGTAGCCATGGCAACCCAGCCTGCGTTCCAGAACAAAGTCTCTCACCAGGAAAACTGCTTGAGCGGGTTTTCTCTTTATAATCCCCACAGCTAGTCGGGCCAGGGAGGGCACAAAGGGGATTCTTTCTTTGTAGAGAACGATTCCATACAAGGCCTGGAACAAAAGAAAACATTTGTTGTATAGGGTCTGTCTTTGTACTTGGCTGGAATCAAACCACAACAAAGCACAGTTACTTAGTTCCTCTCCACTATTCACAGGATATGAACACAGCTTTGTTACTCAAGCTTCCTTTTCTGGATAATATTTGCTGTAGTGTAATTTTTCTTTTATCCCCATTTTACAGATGAGAGATTAGTAGGCATAGATGGACTTGCTCTCCATAAAACCGGAGTTAAAAACCCAGGGCGTCCCTTTGGAAGGCTTTGGGAAGCTGGCCCGACTTTGCCTATTTAATGCCAGATGATGGGCCCTGGGCTCAGGGCACCCCGGCCGGGGACTCCCGACTTCCTGCCCCCCGCCCCAGCAGCCTGGAGGAGGTGGCGGAATGCGGAAGGCATTCCAGAGCCTCCCTGGACGCCGCCCCGCCGCCAGCTCAGAGACTCCAGAGAAGCTGGCAGAGGACAGTGTTGACCGGTGGCTGTACCCTCCAGGCTGTCGACGACCCACAGCGGGGCTACACCCTGCGGACTCAACTCACGCCCGCCGAGGCAGGGTGTGGCGCCCCGAGGGAAGATGAGGGCAGCGCGAGTACCCACCACAGGGCCAGGAACGGCAGCAGTTACCTTACGCTCAATAGCAAGCCATCTTCCAAAAATGCCCACACTTACAAACATGTAATTTTCAAAATAGTTACATGAATCAGAGAGTAAAAGCTCTGCAACCACGTGGTAATAAAAGCCCTGTTCCCGGCGCCTGGGTGCTCAGAAGACTTTACCGGGAGGGACTCCATCCGTCGTAAAATCTCTTAAGATCAAAATAAAATTGACCTGCGCCTTCACAGCAGGCCCTTTGTGCAGTGGTGAGGAAGGAAAATGGGAGTCGCATGATCGTTAGGATGAAAATGAAGGAATTGTAGGTACATCTTCAAACTATACCTTCCGTCCCATCCCTGGATCACTTAGCAACAAGAAGTCCCATCTCTCCTGAGGAGCAAAGTTGAAAACCACTGCCAGTGTCAGCCTTATAGAAAGTAAATTTGATGACCTGTTGGTATGAAATTAGGACCTAAATATGTTGTCCACCCCACCGCTATTAATATTTCAATAGATACTGCCAGCTTACCCTGCCTTAGCAAGTCAAAGCAATGGATCTTTTTAGTGAAATTCAGAGAAGGCAGTGACATATTATTCATCCTCCCCCAAAGGTTGGCCCTTGTTAATATTCATTTAACGTTCTTTGAAAACTTCCTATGAGGCATTATAACACAATTCACTATGCTAGACCTGTGCCTGTGAATATTAAAAATCACATAAGGCAGGGACCTTCTTTCAAAGAGCCTGCAGGTTCAGAGGGAAAATACACAGGAAATTAACTATTGCATAGTAGTATGATATATGCAAGAAAATTTGCTCTGGGAGAAGCAGGCGAGACATGAAAAGCAAAGTAAGGTTGGGTGAGATAGAGAATTTCCTGGAAATCACTGAAAAATGAGATGGAGTTAGCTAGAATAATGCCAGAGGTAGGAATCAGAAAAAACAGTTTTAGTTCCAGATTTAGCAACCGGTCAGCTATTAGGCAGGAATAAAAGAACTCAAAGGAGAAGGCAGAGCAGGAGCCTGAAGTGCAGATAGGAGTCAGGAAGTTTGCAGGGCCTGAATGGGAGGACTGACCTAGCAGAGGACAAGCTGATTTCTTGGCCAGGAATCTCCCATGCGTTCTATTAGGTTAATATTTTCACTCCACAAGCATAAGGAAGCCAGAAAAAGCCTGAGAAAAGACGAGATATTTACATGCAGATTTCAATACTGAAGGACTTTAAAAATTCAATGTGTTATAAGTTTAGGATTATTAGCAAAATTATACATTTTGCTCTGTTGGACCTGCTTAACAGAGCTACAATTAAACACATATGCTGAGTCAATACTAATGTCTTCATTAAAATTTTTAAGTAGTTGTTTAAGGCCTGCTCACACATGCTAGGCTAAGATCTAGCACCAACAATTAAGCTATGCCACGTGCCCTACAATCCAATCTATTCAACCACTTCAGCACTTGAAGGACAAAGGCAAGAAGAGAGAGAGATTCCTTAAGAGGTATGGGGAATTGTGGAATATAGAGTGTGGAAAGTTTTTTCTCATACTACCACCCCAATGTCTGACCCCTCAGCCAGCAGGTTTTACAGATATCACTGTTTGCCTGGTGGAACTCATCAGTGATGTTCACCAAATATTCCTGCAGTCTCCAGTTTCTGGTCACATCATAAGATTGGATTACCTGCCCTCTTTGAAATCAGGCATAACTCTCTTTAGACCTTAGGACCCAGTAAACAATTTGCCTCTTTCCTTTCCCACCATTGTGGAGATGGTAGAAGCAAGCATTGCGTTGAAACCTCTTCCAACTTGGGTCCCTAAGTGACTATGTTAAGCAGAACCTCCTTGCCAGCTTACAATGGACATGAAGTGTAAGCAATCCAAGAACTTTTTTTGGATTAAGCCAGTGAGAATTGGAGGATATTTGTTATGCAACACAATCTTGAGTAAGCCACCTCTTAATATCCATTCCTCCACCCTAATTCCTTTCTAACAGAAGTCACCATCATCTGCATAGCCCTCTGCTTCAGCTCCAGGGGAGGGATCTTGTTCAGCATAAGCCAATCATGGTAATAGTGTCCCCGTTCAAAGGATTGGTTTAGAAATTGCTATGTGACCCAAGTCTGCCTAATTAAATATGAAAAGTCTGCTAGGAAGTTCAGAATAGTTCTGCAAGAAAGAAAAAGAGAAAGAGAGAAACAGAGAAGAGAGGGAGAAAGGGAGAGAGGGAGGGAGGGATGGAGGGACGGAGGGAAGGAAGGAAAGAGAGAGGAAGTAAAGAAGTAAGGAAGGGAAAGATAGAGAGAGGAAGGAAGCAAGGGAGGGAGGGAGGAAGGAAGGAAGAGGGGAGCAGATGTAGCTCAAGTGGTTGAGTGCCTGCATCCCATGTATGAGGTCCTGGGTTTGATCCCCAGTACCTCCTAAAAACAAACAAACGAAAAAAAACAACTCTCATTGGGGAACAGATATAGCTTAGTGGTTGAGCACCTACTTCCCAAAAAAGAAAGAAAAAGAAAAAGAAAGGAGGGAGGTAGAGAAGAAGGAAGGAAGGAAGGAGGGAGGGAGGGAGGAAGGAAACAGGGAGGGGGAAAGAAGGAAGGAAGGAAGGAAAGGGAGAGAGAGTGAGCAGAAGAAAGAGAGAAAGAGAAAAGAAGAAAGGAAGAAAGAAAGGGGAGTGGATATAGCTCAAGGGGTTGAGCGCCTGCTTCCATGTACAAGGTCCTGGATGTGATCCCAGGTACCTCCTAAAAATAAACAAACAAATGGAAAAAAACAACTCTCACTGGGGAGCAGATATAGCTCAGTAGCTGAGCACCTGCTTCCCAAAAAGGAAAGAAAGAAAAGAAAGGAAGGAGGGAGGGAGGGAGGAAGGAAGGAAGGAAAGAAAGAGAGATAGAGAGGGAAGGAGGGAGGGAGGGGAAGAAAGAGAGAAAGAAGAGATGCTCCCTTCTTTCTCTGAATGTTGTTACATATTGCATTAGTTATCTATTGCTGTGTAACAATTTGCCTCCAAATTTAGCAGTTTAAAACAGCAAATATTTATGATCTCACCATAAATGTGGGTCTGGAACACAGGAGCAGTTTAATTCAGTGGTTCCAGCTCTGGGTCACTCATCCATCAGGTTGTACTCGAAACATTGGCTCCAGCTGCAGTCATCTGAAGGCTTGACTGGGGCTGGGGATCTGCTTCCAAGGAGGCTTATTCACATGGCAGTTGGCAGAAGGCTTCAGCTCATTGCTGGTTGTGGCAGGAGGCCTGTTACATGCCTCATGGACTTCTCCATAGCACTACTTACATGTCCTCGTGACATGGTAGCTAACTTTCTGTTGGGTGATGATCCAACAGAAAGAACAAGGAAACCACAATGCCCTTTATATCCTATTTTGGGAGTCACACATTGTCATCTCCACTACATTGCACTCATTTGATACGAGTCACAAAGTACAGCCTATGCCTAAGAAGAGTAGAATTTGGCTGCAATTTTAAGAAGGAATATTAAAGTATTTGTGGACATATTTTTAAACTACCACAGAGGTGACAACTGGAAGTGCTTTAGCCATTGAGATTATGAGGGGATCCAGTTTAAGGTTATACTTTAAACTGAGAAAGGCTGAGCAGATATGGAAAGGACCTTGATGACACTACTGAGCCACTGATCTTACCATGCCTGGAACTACCTTGAACTATTAGTTATGGAAAAAAAACACATTTCTTTCCTAATTCTTTCAGCCCTGTTTGTGATAGATTTGTTGACATTTTCAGCAAGTGGTGATATTCAGCATATTTACTTATCTATATATATGTTATAAATTAATCTATATGTCAATATATAAACCAAAATTTTAAAAATATAGATATTCTCTGTCATTTCTTAAATTTTAAAAATTATATGTGTGTATATAAAATCTCTTACTACATTTTAGATAGATAATAGACAGATATGTCATATGCTCACCGTGATATGACAAAATTTGGTGCTGATTGCTCATCAAGTTATTCTAACAATTTCCAATAAGTCATTGATTTTTAGAAATCTTTGGTGTTACCTTTCAATGCAGATCTCACTAACTAAATGATGCCACAGCCTGAGCCTTGATTGACAGAAAGAACTGCATAAAACTCTTCCAAGATCATTTCAGTTAAATCAATAATCATTAGGTGGCTTGTAATCTAAATACATTTTCAATTCATCTTAACACCACCAGTGTTATTCATGGTGTGATTTCTTGGTTTCTGCTGAACAAAATCAGTTCCATTAAAAAAATTTTCTAGTCCTTAAAATACTTGGATATTCATATAATCAATATGCCTATTACCAACTATCATATGTAAAGTATCATTTCAAAATAAGACAAAGATAATCCTTCTGGCCAAAGAGGCAGCAATTAAAAATGTGTATTCATGTGCTGGGTTGTCTGAGTTTAAATCCTGGCTTGCCAAATAAAGTTTTTTAAAAAAATCTTCCTGTGCCTCAATTTTCTCATCTGTAAAATGGGGTTTATGATGGTAATTTAAATTCTCAAGTGAGTTCATATACTTTTTTTTTTTTTTTTTAAAGATTTTATTTATTTATTCATTTATCCCCCCCTTGCTGCTTGTGCTCGCTGGGTCAGCTCACCACGCTGTGCGGGCGGGCCTGCCTTCACCAGGTAAACCGGAGCCCTACTGATTGAGCCACAGCCGCTTCCCTCATATACATTTAGAATAGAAACTGCCACACAAGAAATGCTATATGATGGTTCTCACTTTTATTAATAAAATTAATGTTAACGATTTGCAGAGTATTCACTGGGTTTCGGTGAACTCATCACATTAAACGGAAGTGAAATTCAACAAAGATGTTGAAAAGTGGTACCTATACCCCGGGTAACCTTTGGCTCCTAACCAACAGAAAGGATACTGGACACAGTACTGGGGTAGGGTTGTTAACTCTTTAGTTGCTCAACTTAACGAAGGCCTGAGGGTCCCAGGGAAGGGGCCAGGATGGTCGCTGCTGGATTTATTGGGGGGGGGGGATTGCAACGGGTGGAAGCGCTAAGCGAGGTGGGGTATGGAGTCATGGATTTAGAGCAGTGGTTCTTACTGCCAAAGAAGTATTTTTAAAAACAAAAAAAAAACAAGTATTTAAGTAACAGTGCATAATAGGGCTTGATACAAAAGAAACTTGAGTTTGAGGATGACAGACATTAATTAACCTTCACAACCCTTTGCCACACCTCTGTCTGTTGATTGGGAAAAACCTGCATTATGGGAGATATTCTGGAAATCTCCACATGAGGCTCAGCCCTGGCCATATAATAATTTTTTTAAAAAAATATTATTTTATTTATATTTTTAACATGTATAAACAAAAAGTACTAAAGTATCATGGCCATCATTCTTAAGCAAAATTGCCCAAGATCAAAGAGCCCTTACTGGGAATATATTTACATATCTGCACAAAGGGAGAATGAATAATCTATGCAAATCTAACCGCCTGAGGCTCTTTCTCTAAGGCAAATATCTCTGCCCTTTATATCCCAAATAGAACAAAAGAGATTTCACTCTGGGTAGAGTCCAGTTGGATTTCACCCTGAAAAGATCCGTAGCATTCATTGTCCCTTTAGGAAAATAAAACTACTCTAGGTATTTAAAACTAAAATAAAGAAATTTAAATAAAGGAATTGGTTAAGGTCCTTGGAAAGTCTAGAGATGAAGGAAAGGTTACTCAAAGAGTAGTAACTACTACCATTACTAGGTTGGGGGAGCAAAATCATTACCCAGAGACAGTGTGCAGCTAAGTCCCGCTTACTGGAGGCCAGTTGCCTGAGCTGAAGCCCAGGAGCCTGCAAGGCCAGGCTGCCTCTGGAGTCACTGTAGCTACCCCCGCCCCAGACTCATCACCACCACTGTCTCAGCCACCAATGCAGTTGCCTCCTCCACTCTTTTGTCACTGCACAGTCTTTGTTATTTCAACTACTGTCTGAAACTAGAAAAAGAGTTGCTTCTTCCCTCTTTTTGTTTTTAATCTCCCTCCACTGGCAAAATCTAACCCCAAACCAGCTGGGTGATGTGGATTACAGAATCCCAGCACCTTACAGTGCATAGCAGAGCACAGAATTGTGGGGTTGAAGGTTAAGAACAAAAACGTATGAGACAATTGAAAAAAGTGTAATATAGACTGTATGCTTTAAATCAAAGTTAAATTTCTTGAACTTGATAATTGTACTTAATGTAGTTATATACATGAATATCATTGTTCTTAGGAAATATACATGAAAGTATTCAATGATGAAGGAGCTTAAAAAAGAACAAATAAGTAAATAACCAGCCTGAGAGGTTGTAAGGAAGTCACATCACATGGAACCTAGAAGGTCAAGACACTCCTTTTCTGGAAGGTTCTCTGTGAAATCTCAATGGTTGCTGCGGGCAGCCATTTAAGAGTTTTCTACCCCCAGACACTGAGGGAACAGTGTTATGTTAGGGGACCAGGAAACTTTGGTCAATTGAAGATTCCCAGCTTTAGGCAAGGGATGAAAACAGTAGTGGTAATATTTAAATATTGTTTCAGTGAGTGCATTTGATAGGGGGAAAAGGGCTTGCGAAATTCTTTAGCCTTTTTCTCTTGGTGTTCTAAAATCTCACTTTCATTGAGACTAAAATAATCATGTGACCTTATCCAGGAATGAAAAGCATCCTTAAACTGGGAACTCTTAAAATAGCATGCCATTCATTTTAGGACAAGTGGATGGAGAAAATAATTTCAAATACTGACCCCAAATAGAAAGTTACAAAGGCAGATACTCCAAATTGTAGCTATAGATTTGTAATCACACTCCCTCTGACATGGGCAACTCTATTAAGCCTGCTCCAGGATAAACCAGTAGGAATTTATTTACTTCATGATGGTTTATTATTCTTCTGAGCAACTCTGAGTCCAGGTCAAATATTAATAAGAGGAAATCAAATCAATGTAACTATTTCCTCCTAAAATATGAAAAACAAATGATAGTCCCTTTATAATCATGCAAGGAATATTTGCATTTCGCAAGTTAACACCTGATACACCACATGACTCTCTAATGGGTAGAACGGCAAGCTTAATTAAATGGAAAATTTCAGTCAATTATTTGGGACAGAAGTGCTTTCCCAGTAATCAGGCTGTTTTAGGCTCGGTTCTCTCCAAGCAGACCCTAAGAAAAAGATTTAAATGCAAGTCGTTTTTTGAGAGCTGATCCTAGTAAGCACTAAAGGAGGAGGGAAGTAAGACTGGGAATAGAATGAAGCCTGTAGGAGTTATACTAAATTTTAAATTGTTAGTAAATTATCCCAACTGAGGGGGAGAAGAAGCTAGGGTATTTATCCTCCAATCCCTGTGCGCCATTAGCTAATAGTCATCAGCTGAGAGTTGCTCCCCAGCCCTTACATCTACTCTGCACCTGGGCTGAAAGAATGCCCTCAGGCAGAGTCATGTGATAGCAGTAGGATGCTGTCTGCAAGTACAGAAACAATAAGTGTTGAGGGAAATGAGCTGGTACTAACTGCGTCTTCCACACTGGCTGTTCTAGCCTGCTAGGCTGCCAAAAGCAATATACCAGAAATGGGTTGGCTTTCAACAGTGGGAATGTATTAGCTCACAAGCTTACAGTTCTGAGGCTGCAAAAATGTCCCAATCAAGGCATCATCCATATAATACCTTCTTTCTGAAGACCAGCTGCCTGCAATCCGGGATTGCTCTCTCACATGGCGAGACAAATGGCGGCATCTCCTGGTCTCTCACTTCTCATCTGGGCTTCTTGCTTCAGTGTCTTTCTCTTTGTCTGAATTTCATTCTCTTATGAAGGACTCCTGTAAATGATTAAGACCCATCCTGAATGAGGTGGCTCACATCTTAAGTTAAGATCCTATTCACCAAAAGCTCCTATTTACAATGGGTCCACACCCCAGAAATGGGTTAAACAGCACACTTTTCTGGGATTGATAGAGCTTCAAATCATCACACTAGCCAAGAAAATGAGGACTCAGACTGTATAAAGTACTTAGATCTGAGAGAATTCAAAAGTGCTTCACAACAACTCTCCCTGTTGCCTACCTTTTTTCTCCCTTCCTTGTGTGTGTATGTGTATACAGTAAATCCCAGGCATGTTTCATACATGATTTCATTTTCATTTATATTCCAATATCAAATTCTGTCCTGTTCTTTTGTTCTACCAGAATTAATTATTAACAAATTAACCCGGAATCTCTGCTTTACTAGGCAATATGCCAAGGGAGTGGCATTAATCTTTTTCTCAGCTTTTAAATATTAAACAAAGCAAAACCAAAAAAATGGGCACTAGCCCTTGTCTTGAGTGGAGACTTGCCTGACTGGGGGTTTTCCTTTTGAGGAGCTGAAGAGGAAATAGAGGAACAGATTGTCAGTAAAACTGATTCTTTCCCAAGCTATTGACTAAACCCTGGTGACATACTAGCAATCTTTATTGCTTCTGTATAGGTACCACCTGTGTGTCCACAGACAAGTGTGTGGTGGGAGGCCTGGTGCTCCTGTTGATCAGCAGGACTAGCAGTCAAGAAGAGCTGGATGGAGAAGAGAGGAGAGAGGATGAGCTGGAACCCGCTAGCACCTCAACATCTGCCCATCACTGTTGCCAAACAAGGGGGCTCACTGCCTGTTGCACACAAAGCCAATTCTGTGACAGCAAGATTTCAAAGAGACAAAGAGCTTTATTACAAGGTGCCAAGTAAGGAGACAGAAGGTAAAGCTTAAATCGGTCTCCTCGAGTCTGAAGAGTTTAAGGTTTTTATGGGAGGTGGAGATAGTGACATTGAGTTGGCATATATTGACTGGTTATATTTCAGTTATGGTTAATAGACTGTGGGCAAGTGTGGGCTCAAGAAGCCCTTGAAAATTGACAAAAGCCCCTTGGGGTAAGCATTTAGTTACAGGTTACAGCAGAGTTATAAATCACTTGGTTAACATAAGATAACAAGTAGAGGAATGGAAATAAGTAAATAGTCTGTAAATGAAGGGCTGTAAATAAGGGACAAATTAGTTATAGCAATGTTACAAATTAAAATAAATAACAATAAGTAAATCTGCTGCGGTTACAATATCCCCACAAACTGGTTTTTCCTGCCCAGGGTTTCATCACCATGTGGGACAATGAAGACCTTAAGAGTCAGGGCGACTGCTTCTCTTCTGCCTCTCAAATAATGAGCAAGTTCTTTTTCTGGTCAACGCCACCCTGAGACCATCACAGGGAAGCATATTTTGGGAAATGTACTTTCCAGATTAACCACATTGACAACAGAGCAACCCAGCATACCCCCAAATAATACTGGCTTTGAAAGTATTTTTTTATTTCTGTCTCATGTAAAAGAAGTCTAGAGTTAGTAGTCCCATAGTGGCAGGGACCTAGCTCTTTCCATCTTTTTGCACTGCCATCCATAGCAGGCAGCTTCACTCCACAGTCCAAGATATCTAAGGAAGCTCCAAAACACACATCCCCATTTTAGCCAACAGGAAGGGGGAAAGAGTGAAATAGGGTTCATCTCTTCTTTTTAAGAACACTTCTTGGAAGACTCAAGCAGCTGCAAGGGACGCTGGGAAATGAAGTATTTCTTTCAGGCAGTCTTATGTCAGCAAAAACTTTAAAAAGGGTGAAAACAGATATTGGGGGACAAGTAACAGTCCTTGCCACAGTCCATTCATCCATATGTCTCTTTCTTTCTGTATTTAGATACTCTTCCTGAGAGAGAGAACTCCAGAGGGTCTTCTGGTTACTGCATTAACCTCAAATCCAGAAAGTCTGGGTGATATGCAGTCATTTCTATCATGGCAAGATATAGCAGCTAATGGTCCAGAAACCCAGAAACTAAAAGTTATTTGCCCTACTCCCTTACTCACATTCAATATGTAATGGTGAATAGGAATAAGAAAACTTTAAATAAAATTCAAATTGGATAAGGGACAAATAGGAAATACACAAAACTCACTGGTCCATAGAAATGATCAAATCCTGCTCAGCAGAAATTCCTAGGAATGAAGTTCCTTGATTAGCCTATCAGGCAACCCTTGGTTCTCCTCTCTGTGATAAACTTCTTCATTTATTGTCCTCATGGTCCCTGGCTTTGCTATCTTAAAAGTTCTTCCTTGAGCAATATCCTCTATGGCCATATCTGAGATGGGCTTCAGAAAGTTACGAGCTTCTTGAGCTTCTTGGGAGATGAACGGTTTATCCAGCCCACTTCCTGTTTGTGCAAGCTTAGGGGATTGCTTTAGGGCTTAATTAGGCATAAACTTTTGCAGGCAGTATATTTTCTTCAAATAAGAATTCATGTTTTGTTTTTTGGCTTTTTTTTTTTTACCAGTCAATTCCCTGTCCTTGTAATTACAGCCAAAAACCGTATCTGGATATCACTTTTTAAAGCCTATAGACTGGTCTTTTACTTGCTGAACGTAATTTCTGTCCACTTCTCTTTCAATTTAAAGGTAGCTACCTAGAAGCCAATTAAACAACAGTCTTAAGTAGGAGGAAAACACCCTTCTGTTTTTAGGTACCGAGGCCTGGGCCTCCTATGTGGGAAGCCAGCGCTCAACCACTGAGCCACATCATCAACTCTGAGTTGATTTTTTCATTTGTTTTCCTTGTTTTTTTTGTTTGTTTCTTTATTTTTAGGAGACACCAGGAACAGATCCCAGGACCTCCAACGTGGGAAGCAGGTGTTCAACTGCTTGAGCCACATCCACTCCCTGGAAAACACCCTTAATCTACTCTTCACCAGCAGGTTGATGATTTTGTATCTTTTTTTTTTTTTTAGACTAATTTATTTATTTATTCCCCCCCACCCCCTGTTGCTTTTGCGCTTGCTGTCTGCTCTCTGTATTCTTCTGCATCTGCTTATCTTCTCTTTAGGTGGCAGTGGGAACCGATCCTGGGACCTTCCAGAGTGGGAGAGAAGCACTCAATCTCTTGCACCACCTCAGATCCCTGATCTGCTCCATCTCTTATTGTCTTTTCTCTGTGTCTCTTTTTGTTGCATCATCTTGCTGCTCCAGCTCTCCACACAGGCCAGCACTCCGCTCAGGCCAGCTCACCATGCGAGCCTGCTTGCCTTTCACCAGGAGGTCCCAGGAATCAAACCCTGGACTTCCTATATGGTAGACTGGAGCCCAATTACTTGAGCCACATCCATTTCCTGTATCTTTTTAAAATAAAATTTTAGGAGGTACTGGGGATTGAACCCAGGACCTCGTACACAGGAAGCAGGCACTCAACCACTGAGCTACACTCACTCCCCTATGCTTTTGTATCTTGAGACACAAATTTTATTTCCTGCTAAGGCTGCAATTTTTTAGCTATTGCTTTTAACTGGTGCAGTTTTGGGTGCAGAAGCAGTAGCCCTTTTCAGTCCTGTCCAAATTAGCACACTCAACTTAGATTACAGGCCTCAGAAAGACAGCACTTCTTTTAGCAAAACTGTGGTCCCTTCCCCATCTTTGCTTATATACTGCCTATCTCTAACCTATTAGACTTTTCTGGAAGAGTCAAGAAGCAATACAGGGAAGCGGCTGTGGCTCAATCAGTAGGGCTCCCGTTTACCATATGGGAAGCCCTGGGTTCGGTTCCCGGGGCCTCCTGGTGAGGGCAAGCCCGCCCGCACGGTGTGGCTGGCTGACCCAGCGAGCACAAGCAGCAAGGGGGGCATAAATGAATAAATAAATAAATAAATAAATAAATAAATAAATAAATAAATAAAAGAAGCAATACATACAAAAGTCCTTAATCTTGCCTATCATCTCTCCTAATACTACAACCTCAGTCAGCATGTGGTCTCCTTTACAAACTAAAGAAGGGAACATTTACCACCAAATGACCAGCCTGCAATACTTGAATCTAAACTATCTATTGCCAAACTTCTAAGCCAGTACTATATTTTTTAGCTTGTGTTATGAATAGTACCTCACTTCCAATTACCTAATCTTGTCTCAGTTAGAAATCCACTCAGCATGAAAGACAGAACCCAAAAACAACAGATATTTATACAAGGTAGAATTTTTTCCTCTTTCATATAATTACATTGGAAGTAAATATAGCATGGCCTGAAAGCACTTCCTCAAGAACCCAGTCTTCTATATTGTTGTTCTTCTGTCCTCAAAATCTGCTGAAGCTTCCAGCTAGTAGAAAGAAAAAGGTGCGAAGACGACCATGGCTCCTCCTTTTAAAGACAAATTTCCAGAAGTGTACACGATACTATGTTTGCTTATACCTTATTGGTTAGAACACAGTTCAATGGCTGCAACCAGCCGAAAGGGGTGTTCAGCCAGGTATGGAAATACAGTTTAATTGCCAAGTTATTAGGAAGAAGAAAGTGGCAAAGATTGTATACACTCTCCCTTTGAGTACACCATCCAGACAAAACACTCATCAATTCATTTGTGTCCTCTGGGCAGAATTTCAGTTATTTGGTATACCTAGCTGTACAGGAGGCTAGATAGCAAAGCCTTTGTTTACAGAGAACCAAAGGCCCAGCTGAAAATTGAGGGTTTTATTGCCAAAGGGGAAGACAAGAACAAATATTTGGTGATGAATAGCAGTCTCAACTATAGCATGTAAATCACAGGGTCTAGTGTCTATCATATGGTTAAAGATCTCAATAAATGTTAATTATTATTTGTGTCAAAATATGGACCAGAGAGGACTCTACATAGGGAGTTCTTTGTTGTTTCACACCTACTTGGGTAACTTTTTATTTCACCATGTAGAAGTGAAATCTAACCTTCTATTTATTAAAAATTCCTTCACTGTCTTCACCAGCACAAAAAAGTCAGCCAATATTTTTTTTTTACGTTATTTTGTACATTTAATAATTGAAAATATAAACAATTAGAAACTAAAAAGAGAACACAGTTGAATAAAACATACATTTCTCAATTAAATGTGCTGGATACACAGATATTATAGTCTTTTGAATCATACAATATGTTACACAATATATGTGGTTCATAGTATCGCATTCCTACAGTATTTGTCCTTTTGTGTCTGGCTTGCTTCACTTAACATAATGTCCTCCAGGTTCACCCATGTTGTCATATGCTTTACGACTTCATTTCTTCTTACAGCTGCATAATATTCCATCGTGTGAATACACCACAGTTTGTTTATCCATTCATCTGTTGATGGACACCTGGGTTGTTTCCAACTTTTGGCAATGGTGAATAACGTTGCTATGAACATCGATGTGCAGATGTCTGTTCGTGTCACTGCTCTCAGTTCTTCTGTGTATATACCTAGTAGTGGTATTGCCGGGTCATGTGGCAAGCCTATATTCAACTTCTTTAGGAACTGCCAAACCATCCTCCACAGTGGCTGTACCATTCTGCATTCCCACCAACAGTGGATAAGTGTTCCTACCTTTCCACATCCTCTCCAACACTTATAGTTCTCTATCTTTTTAATAGTGGCCATTCTGATAGGTGTGAAATGATATCTCATTGTAGTTTTGATTTGCATTTCCCTAATCATGAGTGATGTTGAGCATTTCTTCATGTGTTTTTTTTTTTTTTTGCCATTTGTATTTCTTCTTCGGAGAAATGTCTATTCAAGTCTTTGGCCCATTTTTTTAATTGGGTCATTTGTCTTTTTATTGTTGAGTTGTAACATCTCTTTATATCATGGATATTAAACCCTTATCGGACATATGATTTCCAAATATTTTTTCCCATTGAGTTGGCTGCCTTTTCACCCTTTTGACAAAGTCCTGTGAGGTACAAAAGTGTTGAATTTTGAGGAGGTCCCATTTATCTATTTTTTCTTTTGTTATATATACTTTTGGTGTATGGTCCAAGAAGCCACCACCTACTATAAAGTCCTGAAGATGTTTCCCTATATTTTCTTCTAGTAGTTTTATGGCCCTTGCTTTTATATTTCGGTCTCTGATCCGTTTTGAATTGATTCTTGTATAGGGAGTGAGATAGGAGTCCTCTTTCATTCTTTTGGTTATAGATATCCAATTATCCCAGCATCATTTGTAGAAGAGACTGTTTTGTCCCATTAACATTAACTTGGTAGGTTTGCTAAAAACCAGTTGACAGTATGGGAGAGGGTTTATTTCTGGGTTCTCAATTCTATTCCACTGATCGATGTGTCTATCCTTATGCCAGTACCATGCTGTTTTGACCACTGTAGCTTTGAAATGTTTCAAGGCCAGGCAGTGAAATTCCTCCCTGGTCACTCTTTTTTAGAATGCTTTTGGCTATTCGGGGCACTTTCCCTTCCAGATGAATTTGGTAATTGCCTTTTCTAATTCTGTAAAGTAAGCTGTTGGAATTTTGATTGGTATTGCATTGAATCTATAAATCAGTTTGTGTAAGATTGCCATCTTCACAATATTTATTCTTCCAATTCATGAACACTGAATGTCTATCCATTTATTTAGGTCTTTTAAGTTTTCTTTTAGCCTTGCTTTGTAGTTTTCTGCATATAGGTCCTGTACTTTTTGGTTAAATTAATTCCTAGGTATTTGAGTCTTTTTGTTGCCATTGTAAATGGAATTTTCCCCCTGATTTCCTCCTCAGATTTTCAATACTAGTGTACAAAAACATTACTGATTTTTTCATGTTGATCTTGTATCCTGTCACTTTGCTCAACTCATTCATTAGCTCAAGTAGCTTTGTCGTGGATACTTCAGGATTTTCTAAGTACAGGATCATGTCCTCCGCAAACAGTGAGTTTTACTTCCTCTTTTCCTATTTGGATGCCTTTAATTTTTTTTTTTTCCTTGTCTAATTGCCCTAGCTAGAACAATGATGACAGTGGGCATCCTTGTCTTGTTCCCAATCTTAGTGGGAAAGCTTTCAACCTTTCCCCATTGACTATGATGGTGGCTGTGCATTTTTCATGTATGCCTTTTATCAAATTGAGGAATTTTCCTTCTATTTCTATCTTTTGAAGTGTTTTTATCAAAAAAGGATGCTATATTTTCTCAAAAGTCTTTTCTGCATCGATTGAGATTATCATGTATTTTTTTTTCCTTCAATTTATTAATGAAATATATTACGTTGATTGATTTTCTTATGTTGAATCAGCCTTGCATACGAAGAATAAATCCCACTTGGTCGTGATGTATAAGTCTTTTGATATGCTTTTGGATTTGATTTGCAATTATTTTGTTGAGAATTTTTGCATCTATGTTCATTAGAGAAATTGGTCTGTAATGTTCTTTTCTTGTAGTATCTTTATCTCGCTTTTGTAATAGGGTGATATTGGCTTCATAAAATGTGTGGGTTAATTTTCCCTCCTTTTCAATTTTTTTGTAAGAGTTTAAACAGGATTGGTGTTAATTCTTTTTGAAATGCTTGGTAGAATTCACCTGTGAAGCCATCTGGTCCTGGATTTTTCTTTATGGTTTGTTAAGTTCTTGTATTTCTTGTAGCATCAGTGTAGGTTGGTTGTGCATTTCTTGGAATTTGTCTATTTCATCTAGGTTGTCTAGTTTGTTGGCATACAGTTTCTCATAATATCCTCTTATGATTATTTTAATTTCTGTGGGGTCAGTTGTAACATCCTCCCTTTCCTTTCTAATTGTATTTTTTTTGCATCTTCTCTCTTTTTTTCTTTGTTAGTCTAGCGAGGGGTTTGTCAATTTTATTGATCTTCTTAAAGTACCAGCTTTTGTTTTTGTTGATTTTCTCTATTGTTTTTTTTTTTTTTTTTCCAATTTCATTTATTTCTGCTCTAATCTTTATTATTTCTCTCCTTCTGCTTGCTTTGGGATTGACTTGCTGTTCATTTTTTAGTTTCTCTAGTTCTGTTAAATCTTTGAGTTTATTTCTTCTTTTTTAATATAGGCATTTAGGGCTATAAATTCCCCTCTCAAGATTGCCTTCACTGTATCTCATAAGTTTTGATACGTTGTGTTCTTATTTTCATTTGTCTCAATATATTTACTGATTTCACTTGCAATTTTTTCTTCGACCCACTGATTATTTAGGAGTGTGTTTTTCAGCCTCCATACATTTGTGAATTTACTTTTTTCTTGTGTATTATTGATTTCCAGTTTCATTCCATTATCATCTGAGAATGTGCTTTGTATAATTTCAATCTTTTTGTATTTATTGAGAGCTGCATTGTGACCTAACATGTGGTCTATCCTGGAGAAAGATCCATGGGCATTTGAGAAGAATGTATAACCTGCTGAGTTTGGATGCAGTGTTTTGTATATGTCTGTTAGCTCTAACTTGTTCATTATATTTTTCAAGGTCTCTGTGTCCTTGTTGATCTTCTGTCTAGTTGTTCTATGTAATGATGTGAGTGGAATGTTGAAGTCTCTAACGATTTTGTAGAGATGTCTATTTCTCTTCAGTTTTCCCAGAGTTTGTCTCATGTATTTTGGTTTACCCTGGTTTGGTAGTTAGCCAATATTTTGAGTATGACTATTCTTCACTACTACATGAAGAAATCTTAGGATATAAATTAGGTATATAAACTATATAAACAAACAAACAAAAATGGAGTGGATTTTAAAGAAATAAAACAAATGTTGCCTCTACTTTCTTAAGTTTATATATTAATTGGCATATTTCATGAATGTTAAATTTCATGAACTATGAAAGCCGGGCACAGATCAATGATATACTTGTTATCCATTATCATTTTCCACCTGGGGAACAAATGAAAATTAATATTGCTTTAATAACACAAAAAACTGAATGTTAAACTTGACTAGATCTTGCTAATGGTAAAACATAAAATGAAAAAATAAAAGCAAGAAAAAAACATACTTCAGGGCAATGGGAAGGTTCCCCTACTCACTACTCCACTCTTCAAATACTTCTCTCTCTATCTGACCCTTGGAGCCTGAAATTCCTTTGAAAGGAGAGAAAGCCTTTTATTACATAATTAAAGGTGTTGGGGAAAAAAATAAAGACGATTAGAGACCAAAGATTGAGTTTAGTGAAAAAATGTTACTGCCAAGCATAGAACTCATTTGGACACTCTAAGTAGGTGCTTGAAAATGAGACTTGGGGGAGAAAAAAAAAAAAAAAAGAATAGTCTTTTAGAGTCAAAAGATCATAAACTATCTGCCCCACAGTAAGAAAGCAAAGTCTCCATGTGATGTCAGTGGCTGGTGATTCCTGGGTTTATCAGTTGTGTAATTACTGAGCTGGTTGGAAGTAGTCTACATGTGCATTTAGTGCCCAGTTCAGAAGTATGGCATCCCACTGCCCCTACTGAGTAGTGAAGTCCCACCTTGGCATTAGAGTGTCCAGCTGTCCTTTGACATGAATCAGAATTATTTTACTCAGTCAGGTCTGCATCAGGGTTACTTTGCTAAGGGTCAGAACTGTTAGGTCAAGGTTTATCAGAGCAAAAGGCAAATGCAATTAAGTCTGGGAGTGGTAGAATCATGTGAATAAATTTCAGTCGACCTATAAATAACCAAAAACAGATCCTGTCATATTTTGATTGGAAGAGAAGAAAGAAAAGCAAGGACTTAAAATATCTATAATATAAATTGTAAGTGAACTAACAGTAATTGTAGATATATGGCAGTGAATAAGCATAGCTAAGTAGAAACAAGAAGCAGAAAAGGAGGATCACTTACATATTAGAATGTAAGGCATGCGGGTTGCCTTGCTGCCAAAATTCCACCACTAGTCTTTTTCCTTTACCTTTGTAGGGACTTTTGGTGATTAAGAATCCACTTTTAAAATCGAAAGGAATAACATTACTAGAGATTAGCTAACTGAGAAAGACTTGGAAAATTAAAGATATTGAAGAGCCAGGAAACCTGAAAGGTACAAAAGCATTAGGAAGGGAAGGATGCCAACTATATGCTTCACCTGCTTCATGATCCAATTCACAGCTTTTCTGGTAGATAAGATTGCAGTCTTGAATTACTAAACTTAATTTGCCACAGATTCACACAAAATTTCATTTTTATGTTGTCTAAGTATCAAGAAGTACCCCTAATTTAATACCAGAGTAATTCCTTCAGTCACAGAAGAACAAGGTCTTCTCTGACTCCAATCCAAGGAGATCTCTTTATTCCAGGAGGGGAAATGCTCTTCTGGTTAGGTACTTCACCCTAACTTCACTACAATTTGTGGAAATTTTCTTGAATTATTTCACAGATTGCCAGGCATAATTTTCCAAGATCACCATTCTTTAGCTCCTCTTGATTTTAAAGATTTTTTTTTTCTTTCTGAAATCTAAATTGTTCAAAAATTGTAGATTTTCTCATAATCCTGCTTCCTTCAAAGAAGCCAGTCTGAATGCCAAAATTTGTAACTCCAAATTTCAACTGCAACTGTGACTTTTTTCCCTCTCTTTCCAAAAGAGTTAACTAACTCACTGGAGATTATGTTGGTCTCTTTTTTCTTATTTCTTTTCTTTTCTTTTTTTCCCTCCGTTTTGCACGAAGATTTCTTCTGTCTGGACAAGGAAAAGTCCTAGTGATTCTCAAAAATGTAAATTGCCACTTGTACCAAAGGGATATCTATTGCACCACGATTTTATCTTCAAGTCTTCAAGTGGGCGGGGCAGGAGGAAAACACTCCTTGTCCAATAGAGAAATAAAAGCAAAGTGCAAACACCTTCAAATTGCTTTCCATTTATCATTTACTAAGTTGGAAACAAGAACATTGTAACTTCCCTTTTTTTTTTTTTACCACCCCACCCCCACCCCTGTCATGGTTTTTCACACTTATTTAGTTCCTGGCGGTGATTAAATAAAATCTTTGAAGAGGAAAAACCCCTGTGGGGTTTTAGAGACTGAAAGAATGTAAACTAAGAAGGGGAATCTGTGTTTTCAGGAGAAAGAAACTCTAGCTGTCAGCTATACCCCTGGTAACAATGGAAGAAGAGAAACTTTACAATCTACACAACAGAGACAGGGTCCGGTGGCTGAGCAGCTCCAAGACCCCAGCGCAGGGGCTCAACTAGCTATCAAAACGTTCTGAACTCACCAGCTATGGTTGCCAGCCTACAGTTAACTCCTAGAGCATGCTTAAGTCTCCATGAAGCTGGTGGAGATGGGGAAACCATGGGCAGCAATCAGTTTCCTCACTCAGTCTGGGCCAAGTAATCTCATGGAGGGCATACTTTTCCAGGCAACAGTCAATTTCCAGGAAGAACTCCACCCTCATTATTAGCTGTTTAGATGCATGCTTCGCAGCCTCTACTGCCAAGTATCTTTCATCCTTTCACATTAACCATAGATTCCTTGGGTGGGATAGGGAGGAGAGGGGGACAGAAAAAAAAAATGATAGAATCACCCTATTTTCACTGGAATTCTATACATTCAAATTCCAATTTTAGAGGCATTTCCTTTATATATATATCATAAGTGATGCTTATTCTATAGCTGCTCATATGTTTTATAGAGATTTTTAAAAGTCCCTGAAATATGGATAATGGCAAAGCCTCTAAGGTTTGATAATGAGTTCATTGCCACTCCTTTATTACATCACATGAAATCTTCAATTTATGACTATTTCTGACTACAGGCTAGGAAGAGTTGTTTTTCATTTTAGTTGTTTTGTCATTATTTTAAATTTTCAAACAGGATCACACATTTTGTTTCAATTTACCAAGGCAGGGGTTCTTAACAAGGGGTCCATGAGCTTGGATTTAAATAAAAAAAAAAAGATTCTTATGGGGACATGTTGGTGCATGTGTAATATATTTATTAAATAAAACACAGTATAGTGTGGACTTAGTAAGGGGTCTGTAGTTTTCAGCTGACTGGCAAGGGGGTCCATGGAACAAAAAAGGTTAAGAACCCTGATACTAAGGGATTTACTTGCCAAACTTCAAGCAGTCAATTAGCAAATATTTCTCTGACCCCACTTATAAAATATTAAGGGAAGGTTAGCTAGGCATAAGGCAACTTTACTGCATGCAAGTGGCTCGAATCTGGTTGAAGGGATTGGATACACGAGTTTCTATCTTCCTTTGGTCATTAGGGTTGATTCAGTCTGAACACTGGTTTTCCCTCTTGTCTCTGCTCTGAATGCACATCTTTCACAGACAGATATGATGAACAATCTGTTTTAGATAAGGATCATTTACATACTGGTATAAGGAAACACTTAAGACTGGCATAAGCAAAAGAGATTACCTGATATATTTTCAATGGAATGCTGTAATGCTGGGATTATCTGATTATATAGGAAGAGACACTTTTGTCTTTGACTAGGCCATTTTATAACTCTTTAGAGATTAAAACGAACTTGTAGGAAATAAGTTGAAATGCAAAAAATTATTTTTGTCCATGACCATGTAAATAAATTCTGTCAAGTAGGGGGACAACCCTCCCCCTCTCCAAAACCCAGTTTGTGTCCATTTGCAAATTCATTTCAATAGTCCCAATCTATAATGCATCTAGTCTTTGGATCCTTCTTTGAACCATTTGTAACATTTTATCAGCTTCCACATTTAACTAAAGAGTTAAATAAAATAATTGACACATTCTTTTCATATTTGTATGAGAATTGTATTTTATCTTTTTTTAAAAGTTATCCTTTAACACTATTTTTTTTTTTTAAAGTTACTCCAATTTAGGCAAATGGGGGAAATGTAATGGGAATATACAGAACTATCTCAAGGAGAAAAGCGGCATGCATCCTTAGTTCTAGAACAGGAAAGTCTTCAGGAGCCCAAAGCAGTTAGCTCACCATCTTTCCAATCCATGTGAATTTTCGTCCCTGCTTCTCACCTTGCATCTCCTTCATGCTCCTTTCTTTCAATGGACAGTTTTTCTTTGATTTTCCAGGTACATGGAGGAAATGATCATCTCAGCTCTCAAGTTACAGAACCTTCTTTCATTTATTCATTCAACAAAAATCTGCTGTATACTTCCTATGCCAGGTAACTCCTGCTCCAGCACAACCAAATGACAGGCTAATGTTCAGTGTTCTCCTACATATCCCTGGAAGACAGACACTTATTGGCTCAGCTAGGTCTTGTATTCACCCTGGTCCAGAATGCTGTGCCCAGGGGCTAAAAATCACAGAGTCCACTGCATAATAAGCAAGGACTGTGGGAAGAATTTCGAGAAGACAGCTGGCTAAAGCAGATAAAAAGAATAACATGTTCTCTACACACATGAAACGTAAACTATTAACACAATACAATGTTCGATACATCTTTATGTTGTGTTAAAATTTATGAATTCATGCACCCATTTCCCAAAGGAGGTTACAGATAAAATGAGCTGGTTTGAACAAAGAGAACTTTCAAGAGACAATGTGAACAGAGAAAGCAATTCAAATACATATTTATTTTTAATATGAAAAATTGGTAAACAATAATTACGGTATTTGTATTTGGCTGAAAAGAGAGTTTGGGGGGAAGATAAGGTGCTTAAGGCACCTCAACAGTGAAGGACTATGAATACAAGGTAATGACTTTTGGAAACTTATCCTGTTCTTAGGAGGTTTGGTGGAGTATGTGACATAGTGGTATTTTAGGAAGACCAGATTGACAGAAGTGTGTAGGTTGAATTAAAATAGGGAAATCATAGAAGCTATTAGGAGTGTCAAAGTATAATTTTAAGAGTATATATATATTTTTAAAAAACATGACTTTCATACAAATATAGAATGAACATGTGTCAATGATTAATTTTTAACTCTTAATGAGTTAGACGATAAGTTAGTTCAAAGGAGAATTAGAAGAATGGGAAACATAAAATAGTCCATCTGGAAAGTCATACAGAATACATTTGCTAGGTTTAAGATAAAACTTTGGGGGTTATTTTTTCTATGGAAAAGAAAGAATTTGCATCTCTTCCTCAAAAAACAACTTAATTGTTGAAGCAACTTCACCCCATCTAGGGTGTAATCAATAGTAAATATTAATTCACATTAAAGTACATTCCCAGAGGATTAAATAATCCTTAAGTGGGTTTGTTAGACATTAAAAAGACATGTGGTCATTTGTTTTTTTTTGTCTTTTTTTTTTTCCTGTGTTTTGGATAATTTTTCTTAACAGAATTTTAATATATAGCTTAATATATATCTGAGCTCATTGTATTTTGGCTTGGTTCATTTACATGTGATTCTCAAAGATGTAAATTGCTTCTTTGTAGGTCAATCTAGAGCCATACTGTGCTGAGGAATCATTATTAATAAGGCCAGAGAATTAAATTCTGTCTGGTGATTTTATATAGAACCGAGGTGTTTTAGTTTCCTAGTTAAAACAAATATCATATCATACAATGGGTGGGCTTAACAACAGGAATTTATTGGCTAGAGGTTTCAGAGGCTAGAAGGCTGGCTGCCTCATGGGGTCAGTATCTTCTGGTTGGCCAGCAATCTTTGGGCTTCCTTGGCTTTTCTACCACTTGGCAACACACACAGCAGCATCTTCTCCTTTCTCTTCTGGATTCCACTGATTTCCAGCTTCTTTCCTTCCCTTAAAGCTTCCAGTAATAGTATTAAAACCCATCCTGATTCAGTTGGCCACATCACTTTTTTTCTTCTTCTTCTTTTTAGATACCCAGGATTGAACCCAGGACCTCATACATGCAAAGCAGGCACTCAACCACTGAGCTAGCTATACCCACTTCACAAGTTGGTCACATATTAACTAAAAATAGCATCTTCAAAAGGTTCTGTTTACAATGGGTTCACATCCACAGGAAAGGATTAAGATTAAGAACATATTTGTGTTTTTTTTTCCCCCTGGGGTGTAGAACTTGATCTACTGCACCAGGTTGACATTTTAAATAGCCTCTGTTGTTGGGTCTTCTATTCCAAGGCTAGGAAACTAACCCCAAAAAATTCATAGCCAGTGATTTCACCTGTAGTTTCTATAAATGAGTGAATTTTTCTCCCCTGAGACCCTTCAAATCTGCTAAAGTTCCTGCCCTGCTAGGAATGACTTCTGTTACTGGAGACCTGGGACCCTGTAAAGCCATAGAATTGGTACCAGACCATTTTCTTGGGGAGACTTTGTTGGCATTGTTTCCACAGATTAAGAACCATAATTGGGGTCAGATGTGGCTCAACTGGTTGGGCGTCTGTCTCCCATATGGAGGGACCGGGGTTCGATCCCCGGGACCTCCCGGTAAAAAAAAAAAAAAGAACCATAATTGTTCCTTAATGGTAGGCTGTCATATCCAATGAAATGAGATTTATTCGCTAATATGGCATACCTGCCATAATCAGTATAGCCATGGTTAAACAATTGATTTGTTTAACTGTATACTGATAAAACAAAAGACAGATTATTATTGAATCTATACAATTAACTATATTGGCATGAAAAGTAAAGAAACTCAGTAGAAGTATTTGTTCTTGAATGCTGAGGGATCAGGAAGAACAAGATACTAATTAAAGAATGCTTCGTTTCAGTTTGCAAAAGCATAGTCTACTACACTGAGGACTGGAGATAGAATCTGAAGAAAGACAAAGAGCTTTCCCCATATACTTATCAGAAAATAGAACATTAAGACTATTATTACAGGAATGGATGTGGCTCAAGCAGTTGAGCACCTGCTTCCCACATGGGAGTTCCCAGCTTCGGTCCCCAGTGCTTCCCTAAAACAAAAAAACAACAAACAAACAAATGAAAAACTCAACTCAGGGGAGCCAATTGGCTCAGTGGTTGAGCACCAGCTTCCTGCATATGAGGTCCTGGATTCAAGTCTCCGGCCCCAGTACCTCAAAATAAATAAATAAATTAATTAATTAATTAAAATAAATAGACTATTACAGGGATTGGATATAGCTCAAGCAGGTGAGTGCCGACCTCCCACATGGGAGGTCCCAGGTTCAGTTCCCTGTGCCTCCTAAACAAGACAAACAAACAACTGAGCAGACATTGAGCAAAAACAATGAGTAGACAATGAGAAAATAAACGAACAGGCATCAAGCAAATATGAGCAAGACAACAAGCAAACAATGAACAGACAAGCAAAACCAAAAACGAGCAGGGAGCAGATATGGCTCAAGCAATTGAATGCCAGCTTCCCACATGGGACAATGAGTAAAAAACAAGGAGCAGACAACAAGCATAAACAATGAGCAAAAACAATGAGCAAACAGATAAGCAAGCCATGGGCAGGGGGCGGAGGAAGAATATTACAACAATATTCCTCCCAAAATAAATGACCACTACTAGATTTTCCTCACCAGGTCATTCAGTCCTATGTGAATGTTCTTCCACAGAATCTTTGCTTAATAGGTTTTTACAAAGTCATCTGCTTCTGGTCTAAAAAGAACCTGGAAATCATATTTCTGTCCCCTGGTATCTAATAGTGTTTAAGCAATGCTAGCTCAGAAGCCTGTATCCATGAGTCAAATCATTTCCGTATCAATAGAGTATCTGGTACAGTTCTGTTCATGAGGCTCTGAAACTGTCCTTTGTTGAAGACACAATTTTTATTTGTCATTTATGGCAGAACCTTCAGGCATGCATGAGAGGAAAGCAGAAACCACCTGTTGGAGACAATATGTAGTGGCTGTGATTAAAAACAGCCAATAAAATCAGAATGGAAATAAAATTCTTTATAAGATAAAATATATATCAACCTCATTGAAAATTGATCAATATTTTCCCAAGGATAAGAATACATTAGGGGTGAAAAACACAAGAAAAAAATTTCAACACCACTAACGATTAGGGAAATGCAAATCAGAGCTACCATGAGATATGATTTCACACCTATTAGAATGGTCACTATTAAAAAGTCAGAAAACTATAAGTGTTGGAGAGGATTGGAAGGCTTATTCACTGATGGTGGGAATGTAGAATGGTTACAGCAACTGTGGAGGACTGTTTGGCAGTTCCTAAGGAAGTTAAATATAGATTTGCCATGTGACCTTGCAATACCACTACTGGGTATATACCTAGAAGAACTGAGAGCAGTGACACAAACAGACATCCGTACACGGATATTCATAGCAACGTTATTATTATTTTTTTTAACATTTTTTTAAACTTTATTTTGTACATTTAATAATTGAAAATATAAACAATTAAAAACTAAAAAGTAAACGCAGATGAATAAATATATACATTTCTCAATTAAATGTAATGGATACATAAAAAAATTTTTTTTTTAATCAAACAATATGTTACACAATATATTTGGTTCATAGTAACGCATTCATACAATATTTGTCCTTTTGTGTATGGCTTGCTTCACTCAACATAATGTCCTCCAGGCTCATCCATGTTGCCATATGCTTTATGACTTCATTTCTTCTTACAGCTGCATAATATTCCATTATGTGAATAGACCACAGTTTGTTTATCCATTCATCTGTTGATGGACGCCTGGGTTGTTTCCAACTTTTGGCAATGGTGAATAATGTTGCTATGAACATCGGTGTGCAGATGTCTGTTCGTGTCACTGCTCTCCGTTCTTCTGGGTATATACCCAGTAGTGGTACTGCAGGGTCATGTGGCAAGTCTATATTCAACTTCTTTAGGAACTACCAAACAGTCCTCCATAGTGGTTGTACCATCCTGCATTCCTACCAACAGTGAAGAAGTGTTCCTATCTCTCTACATCCTCTCCAACACTTGTAGTTCTCTGTCTTTTTAATAGTGGCCATTCTGATAGGTGTGAAATGATATCTCATTGTAGTTTTGATTTGCATTTCCCTAATCATGAGTGATGTTGAACATTTCTTCATGTGTTTTTTTGCCATTTGTATTTCTTCTTTGGACAAATGTCTAGTCAAGTCTTTCGCCCATTTTTTAACTGAGTCGTTTGTCTTTTTATTGTTGAGTTGTAAACCCTTATCAGATATGTGATTTCCAAATATTTTTTCCCATTGAGTTGGCTGCCTTTTCACCCTTCTGACAAAGTCCTGTGAGGTGCAAAAGTGTTTATCTATTTTTTCTTTTGTTGCACGTGCTTTGGCTGTAAGGTCCAAGAAACCACCACCTACTACAAGGTCTTGAAGATGTTTCCCTACATTTTCTTCTAGCAGTTTTATGGTCCTGGCCTTTATATTTAGATATTTGGTCCATTTTGAGTTGATTCTTGTATAGGGGGTGAGATAGAGGTCCTCTTTCATTCTTTTGGTTTTAGATATCCAGTTCTCCCAACACCATTTGTTGAAGAGACTGTTTTTTTCTCATTAGCATGGGCTTGGTAGGTTTGTAAAAAACCAGTTGACTGTGTAGGTGAGGGTATATTTCTGAGTTCTCAATTTTATTCCACTGATCCATGTGTCTATCATTATGCCAGTACCATGCTGTTTTGACCACTGTAGCTTTGTAATATGTTTCAAGGTCAGGCAGTGAAATTCCTCCCATGACGCTCTTCTTTTTCAGAATGCTTTTGGCTATTCAGGTGCACTTACCCTTCCAGATGAATTTGGTAATTGCCTACTTTAATTCTGTAAATTAAGCTGTTGGGATTTTGATTGGTATTGCATTAAGTCTATAAATCAGTTTGGGCAAGATTGACATCTTCACGATATTTATCCTTCCAATCCATGAACACGGAATGTCTTTCCATTTGTTTAGGTCTTTTTAAATTTCTTTTAGCATTGTTTTGTAGTTTTCTGCATATAGGTCCTGTACTTCTTTGGTTAAATTAACTCCTAGGTATTTGAGTCTTTTTGTTGCTATTGAAAATGGAATTTTCCTCCTGATTTCCTCCTCAGGTTGTTCAGTACTAGTGTACAAAAACATTACTGATTTTTGCTTGTTGATCTTGTATCCTGTCACTTTGCTGAACTCATTCATTAGCTCAAGTAGCTTTGTCGTGGGTACTTCAGGATTTTCTAAGTACAGGATCATGTCCTCCGCAAACAGTGAGAGTTTTACTTCATCTTTTCCTATTTGGATGCCTTTAATTTTTTTCTTGTCCAATTGTCCTAGCTAGAACTTCTAGTACAATGTTGAATAACAATGGTGACAATGGGTATCCTTGTCTTGTTCCCGATCTTACAGGGAAAGCTTTCAACCTTTCCCCATTGAGTATGATGTTGGCTGTGGGTTTTTCATATATGCCTTTTATCATATTGAGGAATTTTCCTTTTATTCCTATCTTTTGAAGTGTTTTTATCAAAAAAGGATGCTGGATTTTGTCGAATGCCTTTTCTGCATCTATCGAGATGATCATGTGTTTTTTTCCCATCAATTTGTTAATGTGGTGTATTACATTGATTGGTTTTCTTATGTTAACCAGCCTTGCATATCAGGAATAAATCCCACTTGGTCATGATGTATAAGTCTTTGGATATGTTGTTGGATTTGATTTGCAAGTATTTTGTTGAAAATTTTTGCATCTATGTTCATTAGAGAGATTGGTCTGTAATGTTCTTTTCTTGTAGAATCTTTATCTTGCTTTGGAATTAGGGTGATGTTCGCTTCATAAAATGTGTTGGGTAATTTTCCCTCCTCTTCAATTTTTTGAAAGAGTATAAACAGGATTAGTGTTAATTCTTTTTGAAATGCTTGGTAGAATTCACCTGTGATGCCATCTGGACCTGGACTTTTTTTGCTGGGAGATTTTTGATGATGGATTCAATCTCCTTAATTGTTATTGGTTTATTAAGTTCTAGTATTTCTTGTAGTGTCAGTGTAGGTTGTCTGTGTGTTTCTAGAAATTTGTCTATTTCATCTAGGTTGTCTAGTTTGTTGGCATATAGTTTCTCATAGTATCCTCTTATGAGTCTTTTTATATCTGTGAGGTCATTTGTAACTTCCTCCCTTCATTTCTGATTGTATTTATTTGCATCTTCTCTCTTTTGTTCTTTGTTAGTCTAGCAAGGGGTTTGTCAATTTTATTGATCTTCTCAAAGTACTAGCTTTTGGTTTTGTTGATTTTCTCTATTGTTTTTTTTTTTTGTTGTTGTTGTTCTCATTTTCATTTTTTTTTTTTGTTCTAATCTTTATTATTTCTTTCCTTCTGCCTGCTTTGGGATTGGTTTCCTGTTCTTTTTCTAGTTTCTCTAGTTGTTCAGTTAAATCTTTGAGTTTAATTCTTCGTTATTTTTTAATATAGGCATTTAGGGCTATAAATTTCCCTCTCAAGACTGCCTTTGCTGTATCCCTTAAGTTTTGATACGTTTTGTTCTCATTTTCATTTGTTTCAATATATTTACTGATTTTCTTGCAATTTCTTCTTTGACCCACCGACTATTTATGAGTGTGTTGTTCAGTCTCCATACATTTGCAAATTTACCTTTTTCCTGTCTATTATTTTCTAGTTTCATTCCATTACGATCTGAGAAGGTGCTTTGTATAATCTCAATCATTTTATATTTATTGAGAGCTTCATTGTGACCAAAAATATGGTCTATCCTGGAGAAAGATCCATGGTCTCTTGCGAAGAATGTATAACCCGCTGAGTTTGGATGCAGTGTTCTGTATATGTCTGTTAGGTCTAACTTGCTTATCATATTGTTCAAGTTCTCTGTTTCCTTGTTGATCTTCTGTCTAGTTGTTCTATCTAATGATATGAGTGGGGTGTTGAAGTCTCCGACGATTATTGCAGAAATGTCTATTTCTCCCTTCAGTTTTGCCAGAGTTTGTCTCATATATTTTGGGACACCCTGGTTAGGTGCGTAGATATTTATGACTGTTATATCTTCCTGGAGGATCGTCCATTTTATTAATATATAATGGCCTTCTGTATCTCTTATCACTTTTTTGCATTTAAGGTCTGTTTTGTCTGATATTAGTATGGCTACCCCTGCTCTTTTCTGTTTACTATTTGTGTGGAGTATCTTTTTCCAACCTTTTACTTTCAGCCGGTTTGTATCCCTGGGTCTGAGGTGAGTTTCTTGTAAGCAGCATATGGATGGCTCATGTTTTTTTATCCATTCTATCAGCCTGTATCTTTTGATTGGGAAATTTAATCCATTCACATTCAATGATATTACTGAAAATGCACTATTTATTTCCTCCATTGTACTCTTTGGTTTTCTTTTTTTTTTTTTTTTTTTTTTTTTTTTTACCGGGAGGTCCCAGGGATCGAACCCGGGTCCCTCCATATGGGAGACGGACACCCAACCAGTTGAGCTACATCCGCCCCCCTCTTTGGTTTTCATATGTCATCTTGTTTTTGTCTCTCTTTTTATTCTTTTGATTATCCTTTCTGCTTTTCTTTCTTCTATACTCTCCTCCAAGCCTCTCTCTCCTGTCTTTTTCTTTCAGGTTCTAAGGCTTCCTTTAATATTTCCTGCAAAGGTGGATTTATTTTTTGCAAACTCTCTTAGTTTCTGTTTGTTTGTGAATACTTTATACTCACCTTCATATTTGAAGGACAGTTTTGCTGGATAAAGAATTCTCGGCTGGCAGTTTTTCTCTTTCGGTTTCCTAATTGTATCATATCACTGTCTTCTCGCCTTCATGGTTTCTGAAGAGAAATCTGCACTAAGTCTTACTGGACATCCTTTGTACATGATCGTTTGCTTCTCTCTTTCTACTCTGAGAATTTTCTCTTTATCTTTGATATTTGACATTCTGAGTAGTATGTGTCTTGGCGTAGGTCTATTTGGATTTATTCTGATTGGGGTACAGTGTGCTTCTTAGTCATGTAAGTTCATTTCTTTCGTGAGTGTTGGGAAATGTTCAGCTATTATTTCCTCAAATAGTCTTTCTGCCCCTTTTCCCTTCTCTTCTCCTTCTGGAACTCCCATGACACGTATGTTCTTGCATTTTGTGTTGTCATTCAACTCTCTGAGCCCCTGCTCAATTTTTTCTAATCTCTTCTCTCTCTGTTCTTTTCTATCTTCAATTTTAGCTGCTCTGTCTTCAGTATCACTTATTCTTTCTTCTATCATTTCGAGGCTGCTGTTGTATATCTCAAATGTGTTTTTGACCTCACCTTGTGTCTTTCATTCCCATGAACTCCGTTACTTTTCTGTTCAGGATTTCAAATCTTCTTTGCATTCACTCAGTGTCCTCTTGATGTCATTTATCTCTTTAATTATATTGTCTTTCATCTCATTAATTTGATTTTGGAAATTTGTGCTCATTTCGCTGATTAGTTCTCTCAAATTCTGCATCTCTTCTGGGACTTTTATGTATTCTTTTTCTTGGGCCACATCTTCTATTTTCTTTGTATGGCTCATAATTTTTTGTTGGTGTTTAGGCATCTGGTTAGGATGTAGCTTACTCAGATACTCAATCTCTTTCTCTTTTATAGGGATTTAGTGGCAGGAGACTGTGAGTTACCATAGCTCTTTGATTTTTGGCTCGACCTGGATTGTTAGGATTGTCCTGCTGGTTGCTCAAAACTGGGCACTGGACCCAGTAATTGGCTGTAGAGTCACTTCCTAGGGCCTTGGGCAGGGAGACTATAGAGGCCAGGAAAAGCCTCTCCTACTTATTTTTAATTTTCTTATGTGCACTTCTGTGGTCTGCCAAGAGATGGCATTCTTTAGCAGCTCTCAATTCAATGCTTGGTCAGAGTGTATTTGTTGTGACACAGACCAGATCAATGTGATAGAGCTTCCTGCCTGGGGGCTAAGAGCCTTGTAATTCAAACTTTCTGAGACAGTTCTCCAGTCTTCTCTGGCAGCCCCCTCCCTTTTCCCAGCTAGAAAATATTTCCACTCCCCTCAGAGTCCTCAACAATCAGTCCCTGTAGTAGAGGAGGAATTTGGGAGGTGTGTATATCTTTAGCACCTTGCAGGCTCCTAGGCAAACATTGGCGCAGCCCCACCCGGCCTGAAGAGCTCTCGGGACAAGGCAGACCAAACTTGTGAGTCAAAAGCCGAGTCAGCCCCAGGCAGTCTCTCCCCTCTCTTCTGGAGTCCTCAACAATTAGTCCAGGCTAGAAGAGAGGGAGATTGCGAGGGTCAGATTTCTCCAGTCCTTCGCTGGCTCCCAGGGCAAACCACCATGTGGAAGGGCCCCTGGGGTTCCGCAGCCCATATTTTTGGGTCAGAACCTGAGTAAGCCTTAGGCTGTGTGTCTCTCTCTCTCCCCTTTCCTGGAGCTCCCTTTGTCTGTAGTCGCAGGCCCAGAAGCCTGAGAATACTAAAGAGTGTGGGGCAGGGTGCCAGCAGCAGCAGCTGCTGCTGGTTCCAACTCACGGGTCTGTCATCGTGATTTCCCTCTTTTGTCCCTCTCTCCTCTGGGTGGTGTGTAGCTTTCACCTCCTGTCCTAAACCCTAGAAGATCTTTTCTGGGGCTGTTTCAGCCCGTCCTCTAGCTATTTTTCTTGAGAAGAGAGTCCCGTGTCTTACTAGTCTGCCATCTTCCCGGAAGTCCTGAGACATATTTATTTTCATAACATTTTATCTGTTCTTCTGTTTTGATTTGACAGTTCTTCCTATGTGCCCCTTACAATAGTGTTGAAATAATTTCAAAATATAGAACATACCAAACACACTTCATTTTTAGCTTTCTCTTGTAATGAGATGGAAGAACAAATCTTCCCGGGGCCCTCTGGGAAATCCCTAGGACCATTTAAGTATAAAAAACACCTTGAATTTTATAAATTTAATTAAAGCTCTGATCTTGAGGAGGAAAAAAAAAAAAAAAAAACTATCAGAAGAGATTTGGTTATTTGCTTAGAATAGGATCATAAGTGTCTTGGAAGAATGAGTGGTTATTGCCTTGGAAGAATGAGTGTCACTAGTCATTAAAGTGACAATAAAATAATTTAAAATAAACATAGCAGAAGGTTACACAATTGGAAGTAACCTTTGCCCATTCAAATATGAGAGACTAAAAAAATAAAGGACAGCACAAAGCAAAGCATAGAACACTATTTTGATAAAATAGTGGATCTCTTTTACCTAGGCAGATAACAAATAAAGTAAGAAATAACATTTTACTACCTCTAAATATTCCAAGACTAAATTTTGTCATTTTAATGAAAGAAAACCAAATTCTAGCTTCTATAAATGTATTTGGCAGGAAAGGCTTAACAAGCTTTTAAGAATTTTGTTTATGAATAAGTTCATCAAAACTGAGCAAACTTGCAGAACTATTTCTTTGTTACACATTCATTGCTTCCTTTTCAGACTCATGACTTCTTTTCAGACAATGCACGTATGAGAAATCACAGCAAATAAAGTTCACATTCCACATTTACAATTTTCTGTATTCATTTACATTTCATCCTTTTCTCTCCTTGCACATTCTGGATCAACCAGGCACATTACTTTAGAGCAAAACTATTTTCACTTCCCCTTGAGAAACAAAAACATATTCCATTACCTTGCCTAACCAGTTACACTTTTCTGCCACTAATGTTCCTACAATAGTGGACCAATTATTAAGTTATTGTCTCTCAACTCCAAAACCCCCTTCTATATTCTGCTTTGTGTTGCTAGAGCTGGTATACTACAAACCACATTTCTGCTTTGCTACATGGCTCCATGTTAGGCTCTGTCAACACGGAGCACTAGAGGGAAACTGCAGACTGGAGCAAGAAAAGGACAACTGACCCTTCCTGTCTATCTTCTGTCTGCTGGTTGCTCCTCTGAGCATCACCCAAGTGATGCTGCTTCAACTCAGCAGGAGCAGTTACTTCCTGTAGAAGCAGCTGAATCTAGATTGCAGTTTTTCCATTAGGGGCAGAAAGAGCTTCAATATATCCCAACATCAGAGCCAACTGACTGCTGCCCCACCTTCACAGGTCTGGATTCCAAGCTTTCCTGTGAGATCAGAGATGTCAGTACCAGCAGAGTAGCACCTCATTCTCAAAGTTCTGGATTTTAGCTCCACAAGGCCTGTGGCAGTTTGAGATTATTTTATGAATCCCAAAAAGAGAAAGGTTATGTTTGTAAACTATTCTGCTGTGTGTGATACCCTTTGATTACATTAAATTCAGTTGAGGGACCTTTGATTAGATTATCTGTTAAGATTGCTTTAGGGCTTTGGATTCAACTACTTCAGTAAGGCATGACTTGGGTTGAGTCCCTACCCCCTTGTTGGGTCTCATATAAATTGACTCACACGGACAGACAGACATAGGAAGAGAGAGCTCTGTTATTTTTTTTTTTTTTTTAATTTATTGAAGTATATCACTCATACATGAACATATGTAAACAATAAGTGTATAGCAATAGTTGTGAACTTACAAAACAAGCCTATATGACATCAAACTGGGCTCTCATACCTCACCCTACCACCAATACCTTGCATTGTATGTTAAACATTGCATGTTAAACATTTTTAACTAATGGTTAAAGAGCATCCTCAAAATATTACTACTAACCAAAGTATTTTCCCCTAACCCACCCTATTATTATTATTTTTATATCATTTACATATGAACATACATAAACAATAAGTGTATAGAAAAAGCTGTGAATTTACAAAGCAAACATTCATAACATTATACAGGGGTCCCGTACATCAACCCTCCACCAACACCTTGCATTGTCATGAAACATTTGTTAAAAATTATGAAAGAATATTTTCAAAATCTTACTACTAATTATAGTCTTTATCTTACATTTGGTGTATTCCGCCCCCCCCCCAACCCACCCTATTATTATTTGTTAAGTATATTTTTATGACAGGAGTTTTAAACTTACAAAACAATCATGCACATGTGCAGAATTCCCAAACAACACCCTTCTATCAACACACCACACTGTGGTGGAACATTTATTACAGATTATGAGGTAATATCATATGATTATTACCAGGTACATAGCATATATTTGGCATCCTTTTTTCATACTCCCCCATTATCAGCACAGTATATCTTTGGCATAGATGCAAGAATATTACAGTATTACTGTTAACCACAGTCCATAGTTCACTCCAGTTGTATTTTTCCCATGCTTCTCCACATTCCCACCACCCTGCAATACTGTTGTACATCTGCTCTAGCTCACAAAGGACACTCTTGCATCTGTACCATCAACCACAATTCTCATCCACCTCTGGGTTTACTGTGCTGTTCAGTCCCTAGATGATTCTCTAGCTTTCTGTCAATTGGCATTTACATCCCTAGACTACCATTTTCAGCCACATTCCCAATTATAAACCAGCTGTTACTCACTATAATGTGTTACCATCAACTCTACATTTCCACACTTTTATAGTAAAGCTAGTTAAAACTTCTACATACATTAAATATCAGTAGATCACCTCAGGCCTCCTCTTATCCCCTTTAAGAATCAAAAACCACTTGACCATAGATGTAACGGTCTTTTCTGAACCATCAATTTGGTTCCATTGGTCCATGTGTCTGTCTTTATGCCAGTACCATGCTGTTTTTACCACTGTAGCTAGGTAATATGACTTAAAGTCCAGAAATGAGAGTCCTCCAACTTTGTTTTTCCTTTTTAAGATGTTTCTGGCTATTCGGGACCCTTTACCCTTCCAAATAAATTTGATAATCATGTTTTCCATTTATTTAAAAAATGCTGGAGGAATTTTTATTGGGATTGCATTGAATCTGTATATCAATTTGAGTAGAATTGACATCTTAATGATATTTAGTCTTCCAATCCATGAGCATGGAATGTCCTTCCAATTATTTAGGCCTTTTTTTGAATTCTTTTAACAATGAGTTTTCTGAATACAAGTGCTTTACATTGTTGGTTAAGTTTATTCCTGAATATTTGGGTTTTATCTGTCATATTTTATGTTCACCACTCTTTTTTTTTTTTTTTACTTTATTTTGCACATTTAATAATTGAAAATATAAACAATTAAAAACTAAAAAGTAAACATGAAGAATAAATACATATATTTCTCAATTAAATGTTCTGGATACATATAAAAAATTTTTTTGAATCAAACAATGTGTTAAACAACATATTTGGTTCATAGTAATGCAATCATACAGTATTTGTCCTTTTGTGTCTAGCTTGCTTCACTCAACATAATGTCCTCCAGGTTCATTCATGTTGTCATATGCTTTACGACTTCATTTCTTCTTACAGCTGCATAATATTCCATCGTGTGAATACACCACAGTTTGTTTATCCATTCATCTGTTGATGGACACCTGGGTTGTTTCCAACTTTTGGCAATGGTGAATAACGTTGCTATGAACATCGATGTGCAGATGTCTGTTCGTGTCACTGCTCTCAGTTCTTCTGTGTATATACCTAGTAGTGGTATTGCCGGGTCATGTGGCAAGCCTATATTCAACTTCTTTAGGAACTGCCAAACCATCCTCCACAGTGGCTGTACCATTCTGCATTCCCACCAACAGTGGATAAGTGTTCCTATCTTTCCACATCCTCTCCAACACTTATAGTTCTCTATCTTTTTAATAGTGGCCATTCTGATAGGTGTGAAATGATATCTCATTGTAGTTTTGATTTGCATTTCCCTAATCATGAGTGATGTTGAGCATTTCTTCATGTTTGTTTGTTTTTGCCATTTGTACTTCTTCTATTCAAGTCTTTTGCCCATTTTTCAGTTGGGTCAGTTGTCTTTTTATTGTTGAGTTGTAACATCTCTTTATGTATCCTGGATATTAAACCCTTGTCAGATATGTGATTTCCAAATATTTTTTCCCAGTGAGTTGGCTGCCTTTTCACCCTTCTGATAAAGTCCTGTGAGGTGCAAAAGTGTTGAATTTTGAGGAGGTCCCATTTATCTATTTTTTCTTTTGTTGTATATACTTCTGGTGTATGGTCCAAGAATCTACCACCTGAAGTCCTGAAGATGTTTCCCTATATTTTCTTCTAGTAGTTTTATGGCCCTTGCTTTTATATTTCGGTCTCTGATCCGTTTTGAGTTGATTCTTGTATAGGGAGTGAGATAGGAGTCCTCTTTCATTCTTTTGGTTATAGATATCCAGTTGTCCCAGCACCATTTGTTGAAGAGACTGTTCTGTCCCATTAAAATGGACTTGGTAGGTTTGTAAAAAACCAGTTGACTGTATAGGTGAGGGTTTTTTTCTGGGTTCTCAATTCTATTCCACTGATTGATGTGTCTTTCTTTATGCCAGTACCATGCTGTTTTGACCACTGTAGCTTTGTAATATGTTTCAAGGTCAGGCAGTGAAATTTCTCCCATGTTGCTCTTTTTTTTAGAATGCTTTTGGCTATTCAGGTGCACTTACTCTTCCAAATGAATTTGGAATTGTCTTCTCTAATTCTGTAAATTAAGCTGTTGGGATTTTGATTGATATTGCATTGAATCTATAAATCAGTTTGGGTAAGATTGACATCTTCATGATATTTATTCTTCCAATCCATGAACATAGAATGTCTTTCCATTTGTTTACGTCTTTTTAAATTTCTTTTAGCATTGTTTCGTAGTTTTCTGCATATAGGTCCTGTACTACTTTTTCATCACTCTTTTGACACTTTTATTTACCTTTTTTCCCCTTAGATTTATTTATTTATTTATTTATTTTACTTTTATCCATTTTTAGCTCCCCATATCCCCCGTTTTTGCTGTTTTTGTGTCCATTCACTGGGTAATTCTCTGTGTCTGTTTCCTGCCCTCTCTTCTGATCCTTCTCCTCCTGTTTTCACTGGGATTTGATCCTGGGAAACTCTGATGTGGGAGAGAGGTTTTCTGCCACCTTAGCCACCTTAGTTCCTGTTTTTTTGGCATGTCTTATCTTTGTGTGCCACTCTCCTGTTATGTCATCACCTTGCTGCATGGCTTGGCAAGTCATGGCATGCCCACAGGCAAGGCCCATCCCCTTCTATATTTTTCTTTATTTTCCCGGGAGTTCCAAGGGATTGAACCCCAATCCCTCAATATGGGAGACAGCTGCTCAACTATTTGAGCCACATCTGCTCCTTTTAGTTACTTTTATTGATATAATCTTCATTTCTAGACTCTCTTCCAGGCCTCTCTCTCCTGTCTTCTCTTTTCAGGCTGTAGCACACCCTTTAGTATTTCCTGCAAAGCAGATGTCTTGGATACAATCTCTCTGTTTCTGTTTATCTGCGAATATTCTAAAACTTTTCCTCATTTTTGAAAGAAAATCTTGCCAGATATAAGATTCTTGGCTGGAAGTTTTTCTCTTGCAGTATCTTAAATATATCATACCACTGTCTACTTGCCTCCATGGTTTTTGGTGAGAAATCAGCACTTAAACTTATTGGGTATCTCTTATATGTTATGCATTGCTTTTCTCTTGCTGCTCTCAGAATTCTCTCTTTGTCTTTGGCATTTGACATTCTGATTAGTATGAGTCTCAGAGTTGGTCTATTCAGATTTTTCTGGATGGGAGTATGTCGTGCTTCTTGGACATGGATATCTATGTCTTTCAATAGGGATGGGAAATTTTCTACCATTATTTATTCAAATATTCCTTCTGCTCCTTTTCCCTTCTCTTCTTCTGGAACATACGACACATATGTTTGCACATCTCTTGCTGTTTAGTTCTCTGAGACCTTGTTCAAGTTTTTCCAATCTTTTCTTCATCTGTTTTTTTTTTTTTTTGTATATTCACTTTCAGAGGCCATTTCTTCAAGCCCACCAATCCTTTCTTCTGCCTCCTCAAATCTGCTATTATATGATTCCAATGTATTTTTTTATTTCATTTATTGCACTTTTCATTCTTATAAGATCTGCTATTTTCTATGTATGCTTTCAAATTCTTCTTTGTGTTCATCCAATGTCTTCTTTTTTTTTTCCCCCATTTGCATGGAAATGGAAACAACATTATTGATGTATAATTGACATACAAACATTGCACATATTTAAAGTATACCATTTGATAAGTTCAAACACACATAAACCTGTGAAACAACCACAATCAATATAAGGAACATCTCCATTACCCACCCAACCCCTGCCAAATTTCTTTGTGCATCTTTGTAATCTCTACCTCCCTATTTGGACCCCTCTTTCCCAATGTCTTCTTAATATCCTTAGTTTCTTTAGCCACCTTATTGAATTTATTAAGGAGATTTGTTTGAACATCTATGATTAGCTGTCTCAACTCCTTTATGTCATCTGGAGGCTTATTTTTTTTCCTTTAAGTGGGCCATATCTTCCTGTTTCTTGGTGTGGATTGTAATATTTTGTTGGAGGCTTGGCATCTGGCTTACTAGAGAATTTATTTTAGGTGCAGTCTTTCTCTTTAGTTGAGGGCTTCCTGCCCTTTCTCCATTGCTGGTTGTGTAGTAGGAGCCAAGGATGTAGTTGGTACTATAAGCTGTGGAGCCTCACACTATCCTCATTGCCCCGAAGATGGATGTAGCTTCTCCCAACTTTCTCCTTTTCCAGGGGTAGGGACAGAGCCACAGCCATATGTAATAGTCTAAGTCATGCAGGCCTCGACTGTAGTTGCCCAGAGAGACTAATGAAGCTTCACGCCCCTTTCTCCCCTGTGTGGGGTGGGGATGGAGCTGCAGGTGTGGGCAGCAGTCTATGCAGTGCAGGTCCAAGATGAGTACAGTTGCCCTGGTAGACTTCCGATTATTCAGTCTGTGCCAGCCAAATGTATCTGTAGTTACCTGAATAGGCTGCTGCAGAGCCCGCCAGCTTCCTCCTTGGTAGAGGTGGGGCTGAAGCCTAGGCTAGGGTGGCAGGCTAATCTAGGTGAAAGAAACCCGTCTCTACCATCACTGTGATTTTCAGCCAGCCTGGCTTCCCCTCATGCTGGGGGTGGAGTAAAAATGGCAGCTACCAGCCTCTTTCTGACTTGGACAGGTTCAAACTTTACCTGTTCTTAGGGTTATACTTGAGCCAGCCGAATAATCAATAGCTGAAATCGGTGGCCAACCGTCTCTTCCTCCACTGTTTTTGGGAAATGGAGCTTCCAATTCCTGCCACAGAATAGCTCCTGGGGTGGCTTGTGCTGCTGAATGATCACTGGCTTCTGTGGTGTGGCCTGTAGTTTAACTAAGGGGCTGGAGCAGCTACTCCCAGCTTCCTCCCTGCCCGAGGTGGTCCTGGAACTTAGGCTAGAGTTGCAATCTGATCTAGATGGAAAGAAGCCAGGTCCCTACCAGCACTGTGAATTTCGGTCAGTCCCGCTTCCCCTCGTGTCAGGAGTGGAGTTAAGATGGTGGCTACTGGCCTTTTTCTGATTTGGATAGGTTCAAACTTTAGCTGTTCTTAGGATTATACTTTAGCCTGCCAAATTTACTAATCAGTAGCTGAAGTTGTTGCCCAACCATCTTTTCCTCCCCCATTTTTGGGAAGTGGAGCTTCCAATTCCAGCTGCAGAACGGCTCCCGAGTTGGCTTCTGCCTCCAGCGGAGGATGGGCACCGGCTTCCTGGGCGTGGAGTGCTCTACCTATGAATCTTCTCTGCAGATGGGCAGTCTCCTCCTTCCATTCTTTCAAGGATGTTGCAGGATGCACTTCTGGTCTCCTGGAGCCCCCAAACAAGTGCTTTAGATAGCTCTGGGTGATTTACCAACTGCCCTGTGGCAGGAGCTGATTCTAGGAGCTCCTTACTCTGCCACCATCTTGCTGGTTGTTTGCAGTGCTGTCATTTTTGATCTGCCATGTGACAGAAAGGAAATGACTCAAACAGCTGAGGCACCGGGGAGAGATAAGCCATTTGCCTGATAGTTTGCAGTTGAACTTGGGAAAAGAGACTGATATAGGGGACCCGGAAAGAAACAAGCCCTATGCCAGGAGAGAGAGGACTACAGGATCACTTAAGCAAGAAGCTTCAAGAGGCTGGGATCACAGAGCGCAAAAGGAAAGGGTGAGCCTGGAGGGGAAGGCTGAAATCTGGGCAGAGATCGGTGGCCATCTTGCTTCAACATGTGGAAGCGGACTTTGGTGAGAAAGTACCTCTTATGGTACCTTAAGTTGGACTTTCCACAGCCTTGGAACTGTAAGCTTTTTACCCCAAATAAACCCCCTTTTGGAAAAGCCAACCCATCTCTGGTACTTTGCATTGGCACCCCTTTGGTAGACTAATACAGGGCCCCTCTTCTAAATTTCTAAGTTTTAACAATTCCAACCTTCTCCCTTTGTTTCTTCAGTATGAGGTAAATTAGCTGCTTTAGGAAATTGCTACTTCTATGATATCTCAAGACTTCTTTCTTATCCTTTCAGTTAGCTAGTTAAGAAATTTATAACCAGTTAATAATTTTTAATATTAAATCCTCTTGTTCAATTAACCTAGTGTGGTTTCTATCTCTTGACCAGACCTTGACTGATACACATGCAGGTAGTCCTTGCTTTGCATGGTTGTGGAGGATGGTAAAAATGTGGAAGCTGAGACAATGCAAAATGATTTTAAAATTCAATGGGAAAAATTACAATTGTTTCATGACCTACAAAAATTTTTATCAAAACATTAAACATATTTTGTCAGCTATAAATGTATACAGAAGTGTTTTTAAAATGGTAAAACTAATATTTATTTGTATTTATTTAGAGTGGTGTAATTAGAAACATTGAGAAGTTATAGTGTTTTGTTTCTTTGTATTTTCTTCTTTTTGTGAGAGGGAGCATATTTTCTATTCCATGGCGAACTGTCATATACTTCTAAGTTTGGACCAACTTTCAATGTTATGATGTATCTCCTAGAGTTCCTTTAATGTGAAGATTTTTGATGGTGTCACTTCCTCTGAGACAATTACATCTTTTTTTGTCACAACCATTTTCTTCATTTGTTGATAAGTTCACATTCACTAAGTTCCTCTGACTGCATAGCTATAATCTCTTGAATGATGGCAATCTCAATATTCTTGTGCACTTTCTTTTATAACTCCATCACATTCTATTTGAACCTCCCTTCCACCATTATTAATTTTTGTTCTTTGCTACACTTGCTTTCATCTTTTTTTTTGCCAAATACCTTTTTAAAAATTATTATTATCTTTTCTTGTTAAATGCTACATGGATTTATCACTGGGATGCAAAGAGGCAACATAACTACATGCTTTGCTGTGTGTGTGTGAACTGAATAGCAGAAGTTCATTGACCAATCACTGAAGGACTTTGAAAGAAGTGACATGACTGGTCACTGATCATAATGTGCCTAATGTGCATAATGTGCATAGATCATTATTTTTTTATTTTATTTTATTTTATTTTTACCGGGAGGTCCCAGGGATCGAACCCGGGTCCCTCCACATGGGAGACAGACACCCAACCATTTGAGCCACATCCATCCCCCTAGATCATTATTTGCATAGTGATTTTTGGACTGAAGAGTTAGCATCAAAGTTTTTCCTTTATACCATTACTCACAACTAATATGCCATCGAAACTGAAATTTGAACCATGTTGCTGAGGAACTGGTGTTAGCCAGTTAAAATTTATGCATATCAGGAGCAAATGTGGCTCAAGTGGTTGAGCATCTGCTTCCCATATTGGAAGTCCCAGGTTCGGTTCCTGGTGAATCCCAAGGAAAATGGAAACAAACAACAAGCAAAAACAAGCATAAAAACCAATGCAAAAACAAAAACAAAAAAATCAATGCAGGGGAGCTGATGTGGCTCAGTGATTGAGAGCCGGCTTCCCACATGTGAGGTCCCGGGTTCATTCCCTGGCCCCCGGAACCTCAAAAAACAAACAAACAAACAAAAAACCCCAAAACAATCATGTATATCATAATTGTGCAAACAAGAACTCCTATCACATCAATTATTCATTTACATAAATATTTTAAGCAAATTAACTAATTTCACAGAGTGAACCATGAGATAGGATGTTGATTACTGTCTGTCATATGTAAGCATTTTAGTGGCTTAGTGGAGTGTTTTTATCTAAGATGACCCCCATAACCACACTCACTAGCAGTTTAACGCTTTCTTAAAGTGGCAAAAATGAACACTTCTACCATTATATAACATAAAAATAAGAAGTACAAGTATAGATAGATGATAGATAAGTAGATAGATATGAAACTATATTTGATAAACTATGCTTTAGTGGTCTATCATATATAGGAATAATACAAGTAACCAAAGATCAACTATTAATTAAGTAATATTAGTCCAGTTTCTTAACCATATTTCCAATCATTACTGCCAACAATGGGGAATAATTTATCAACTATGTGCAAATCAGAATGGAAACCAAACTTGGTCAAGAAGAAAAAACAAAACAAAATACAATCAACTAAAAAGACAATGACAATTAAATGCAATATATGATCCTCGATGGGATCTAATAATATAGTAGAAAAAGCCCAAAAGGACATTTCTGGAACATATGAAAAAAATTGGCATATAGACTATAAGCTTTGTATTAATTTTAAATTTCTTACACTTGATAACTGCATTTAAGTTGGTTATATAAGTGAATATCCTTGTTATTAGGAAATGTGCATGGCAGTATTAAATTTTCAAGGAGCATGATGTAAATAACCTACACTCAAGTATTCAGAAAATGGATTGATAAAGAGACAGACAGATAAATGGATTGATAGATTGATAGATAGTTAGGATGACATAGCAAATGTGGCAAAATGTTAAAATTGGTGGTTCTGGGTATCTGGAGGGATGGGGTATGTTGGAGTTCTCTGCATAGGGTTTGTATTATTGTTATAACTGTATTTTAAGTTTGAAAGTATTTAAACTTTATTTATTTATTTATTTTTTATTTTTATTTTTAAAAGATTTTATTTATTTATTCATTTATCCCCCCCTTGCTGCTTGTGCTCACTAGGTCAGCTAACCACACCATGCGGGCGGGCTTGCCTTCACCAGGAGGCCCCGGGAACCGAACCCGGGGCCTCCCATATGGTAAACGGGAGCCCTACTGATTGAGCCACAGCTGCTTCCCTAAACTTTTTTTTAAAAAAAGTTTTTTTAAAAAGCAAAACAGAATGAGAAAGAAAGGAAAAAAGGGGGAGGTGCAGGAGAGTCAGTGAAGGTAAAATTATAATGCTGTTTGGAATTTACTCTGAGGGCCAAAAAAAAAGAGAGAAATGCCTTAAGTCGTCCAAGAAGTATACATCTTGGACAATGCAATTTAACTGGCTCCAACAGGTGAACCCACAGGCATCTGTGTGGGTATGGTAGATTGAATCACACCTCCCACAAAGGAAAGTTTAAATCCTAACCCCTGATTCTGTGGGTGTGAACTCATTTGTAAATGGAATCGTCAAGGCCTAAGCCCTGATCCTGAACTCATTTGTAAATAGGATCTTCAAAGATATGTTGAAGATGAGCCCAGCTTGAATCAGGATGGGCCTTAATCTGGTATGACTAGAGTACTTATAAGCAAAGGACATTTGGACACAGAAGTAGAAGCCAGAGGAGGAGACAAAAGTAGACAAATTGCCATGTAATGGAGGCAGAGATTGAGCCACTACCAGAATACATCAGAGAAAGCATAGTGTACCAATACTTTGCTTTTAGAATTCTAGCCTCCAAAACTATGAGACAAAAAATTCCTGTTGTTTAAGCCAACCAGTTTGTGGTATCTATTATAACACCCCTTGGCAAACTAAGACAGTGTTTGGTACCAAAATGTGAGATGCTGTGGTTGTTTTGTAAACTCACAATTTCCCTAATTAAAAAAAAAAGTGGAATGCTCTTGTGATGAACACCTAAAAATGTGGAATTGCCTTTGGAATTGGGTAATGGGTAATGGCTGGAAGAATTTTGAAGTGCTTTTTCTATCAAGAGCGCAGAAAGAATTAAGAAGAGCTATAGAGAAAGATTTTATTGTCTTACAGAATACATATATCATCATAAACAGAATATTGGTAGAAATATGGGTGTTAAAATGCTTCTTATGAGGCCTTAGAAAGAAATGAGGAATGTGTTATTGGAAACTGGAGGAAAGGTGATCCTTGTTATAAAGTGGCAGAGATCTTGGAGAAATTGTGTTCTGATGTCAGATTGAGGGCAGGACTTGGATATTTAGCTGAGGAGATTTCCACAAGAAGCATGGAAGGTGTGGCCTGATTTCTCCTTACTGGTTATATTAAAATGAGAGAAGAAAGAGATAAACTGAAGACTGAACTGTTAAGCAAAGAGGAACTAACACTTGATGATTTGGAAAATTTTCAGCCTATCTAGATAGCATGTTTTAAGACTAGGGCTAGAAGAGGCTCTAAAAGGGTCTCCCTGAGATCCCAGGATGTGAATCCCCAGAGAATGGGGCTCCATTTGAGGGTGTGGCTGAACAGACTTTTGTAAGAGAGATAGGTATTTGATACATGGATGCAATCAACCATCTCAGAGGAAGTCAGGATTGGAGATACAATTATCTAGAAAGGATCTGTTGAAGATCATTAATTCTGATGGCTTAGATCTCTTGAATTGTATAGAAAACCAGCATGAGCAGACAGCCTGTGAGACAGAAACCGGATGAAATGGAGGGAGAATGATTTCAAGATAGAACTATGGAAGCAGAGGTCTAGGCAGAAGAGATTTCCTTAGGCCAAGAGAGACGTGCCACTGCCCTGGTGCTTAGAAAGTTTTGTGTGGCTGTGGGAGATGTTTGTGTGGGATGTGGTGGGAGGTGTGGGAGGTGGGCAACATGGGAATCCCAGTGGGTTCCGTGTAATATTTTAGGTAATCTAAGCACCTCTTAAAATATATGTATATATATATAACATTTTTGTAAGCAAATACACATATATGCACATATATATCATTTTGCAAATGTTTGTATGTATTGTGAGAATTTTGATTTTTACCCATAATAAAAAAAATAAATAAATTTATAAATAGAAAAAAAAAAAAAAAAAGAAAGTTTTGTGTGGCTACTTTAGCAGGCCCAGAAGGCAAGGCATTAAGCCACAGATGACTCTCAGACCTTGGTATCTAATGGAGTTTGCCCTACTGGGTTTCAGACTTGCTTGGGCCCCATGTCCCCTGTTTTCGTTCCAATTTCTCACTTCTGGTATGGAAATATCTATCCTATGCCTTTCCCACCATTGTATTTTGGAAGCAGATAACTTGTTTTCTAGGTTTCACAGGTCCACAGATGGGGAATTTTGCCCCAGGACAGACCACAGCTCTAACTTATTTTATGAGATTTTGACTTAGAATTGTTACTGATATGGCTTAAAGCTTTTGGAATTTGGGAAGGGCTGAATGTATTTTGCATATGGGATGAACATGTCCTTTCAGAGTCTAAAGGGCATAGATTCCCCATGCGCAGGTGTGCCAACAGGCCCCACGAGTGGGTGAGTCCCCCAGGCCCTGCGCATGGGGGCACCGTCAGGCCCTGTGTGCAGGTGCACCGCCAGGCCCCACAAGCGGGTGTGCCGTCAGGCCCCGCCAAGCCACGCAGCAGGATGATGATGTAACAGGAGAGTGACACAGGGAGAGCTAAGACGAGATGCACCAAAAAACCAAGAACTAAGGTGGCACAGGTGGTAGGACACCTCTCTCCTATATCAGAGGTTCCAAGGATTGAATCCTGGTGAAGACAGGAGAAGGATGAGAAGAGAGGGCAGGAAACAGATACAGAGAATTGCTCAGTGAATGGACACAGAAACAGCAGGGGGGGGGGAGAATGGATAAAAGTAAGTAACTAAACAAATAAATCTTTTAAAAAATAAATAAATAAAGGGCATAGATTGAATCATGTCCCCCACAAAGACATGTTTAAGTTTAAACCCACTTTCCCCTAGTCCTATGGATGTGAATTTATTTGTAAATAGGATCTTTGAAGATCCTATGAAGATGAGGCCAAACTGAATCAGAGTGGGCCTTAATCTGGTATGATTGAAATCCTTATCAGCAAAGGAAATTTGGATCTTAGTAGAAGCCAGAGAAGACAAAAGGAGACAGATTGCCATGTGATGGAGGCAGAGATTGAGACCAGAATGCTAGAGACTTCAGAGAAAGCAAGGCCTGCAGATTCTTTGACTTTGGACAATTAGGATTTTGTTATATGTTTGTAGGTATTTATTCTCTGGTCTATCCCAAGACAATTTATCTTCCAATTTAGAATGGTTAAGAAGGCAGCACTGGTGCCACTCTCTGGATTTGAATCTTGGCTTAGCCTGTGATCTTGAATAAGTAAATTAAGCCTTTTTTCCTTCACTTTCTTAACCTAGTTCAATGTTGAAGAAGAATATAAAGTCTTTTGCAGGAAGGAATATTATATTGGTTGTGGTGGCTTGGAGCTATGTACCCCAGAAGAATATGTTATTAAACTTAATCCATTCCTGTGGATGTGGACCTTTTATAAATAAGATCTCGTCAAGGTATTACTTTAGTTAAGGTGTGTCCAAATGAATCAAGTTGGGCTGTTTTCCGTATTGCTGGAGTTCTTTATAAGGAGAGAGAAAGTCAGACAGAGGAAAAAAAAAAAAAAAAGAGGGAGCAGTCGGAAACTGAAAGTCAACAGAACCTGGAAGAGAAGGGAGAAGCCAGGAGAGTTCACTATGTGCGTTGCCAATTGACAGAAAACTCAAGGACCAAGGATTGCCAGCAACTAGTCCCGCCACCCCACAGTCTTCTGGAAGAAGGCACTGCCTTGATGATGCCTTGCTTTTGGACTTCTAGCCTCAAAACCATGAGCCAATAAATTCCCATTGTTTAAGCCAACTCATTGCATGGTATTTAATTTGTCAGCTAGGAAACTAAAACACTGGTTCTTTCACTGGTCCGCCAACTTCAACTGTCAGTATCCAATTATTCACCCATCTCTCTATCCAGTAGGGATCAATTAATAAGAGAACACAGGATTTTGGGAATATGGCAACAGTCTAACAGGCAGAGCTGAATGCTCTCACAAAAACAGAGAAAGAGCCAAAAGCTGTCCAAGGGGCTTGCTTTGGGGGTAAGCAGACCAGGACGGTGCTATACAACTCCCAGGAGGGTGAGGGACAGAGAGACAAAGAAGCCAAAATGACAAACGTGAGTTACCAAGTCCCTGTGGTGGCCAGGAAGGGCTCCCCTTCCCCTTCTCCAAGATATTAAGCTGGGGTTAAACCCTTGGCTCACTGCAGCCAACTGAGAGGGAAGCAGACATCTTCCTTCCTGCAGCTGTTTCAAGGGAAAAGGGAAGGGAGGTTGGGGTGCTTTTCTTCAGTGAATTTGGCCAGCAGAGCCTTCTTTGAATCTCCAATCTGGAGATTCAACATTGGAACACAGGGAAGCCAAGACTGAAAACACCTCAGTGGAAAGGTGTGCTGACTAGCACATTTGGCTGGCCAGTCTGGAAATTGCATGGACAAAAATTTCACGCTTTCTGTATCAACTCCTGGGAGAAAATCTCCACCCTACTAGTGAGTACCTGGCCTGATTTTGAAAACTTAAGCTGGGCAATTTTAAAGACAGAATAAGTTGAACCAAATATCCAAGAAGAGCTATGAAAAGAAAAGAAAAGAAAAAAAAACAATAAGCAAGAGAGAGAAATTAGCCATCAGAGTAAATTCACCAACATATTTAGATGCCTAAACATCAGCAAAAAATTACAAGCCATACTAGGAAACAGGGAAGAGATGGCTCAGCCAAAAGAACAACCCAAATATCCTGAAGAGATACAGGATTTAATACAATTAATCAGTGATAATCACAAAACTCTCCTAAATCACTTCAAGGAATTTAAAGAAAATATGACTAAAGAAATAAAGAGTATTAAGAAGACACTGGGAGGGAAGCAGATGTGGTTCAACCACTTGGGCGCCTGCCTACCACACAGGAGGTCCTGCGTTCAGGTCCCGGTGCCTCCTAAAAGAAGATGAGTAGATGTCGCCTCCCACCACAACAGAGCTAGATGCTGCCACAGCAGAACTAGACTCTGTCCGCACCAAAACAAGCAGAGGCCACAAGCCAGCAGGTGCCTCAGTCCATTGGGCACTCGCCTCTCATGTGGGAGACCCCGAGTTCGGTCCTTGGTGCATCCTGGAGAAGGTGAGTGAACAGTGAGCAGACAGATGCACGAACCATCTGGGGGGAGGGGGATATAAATAAAGAAAACTAAAGTAAATAATAATTTTAAAAAAAGACACTGGGAAAGCATAAAGAACAATATGAAAGCCTGCAAAGAAAAGTAGCAGACCTTATGGGAATAAAAGACACAATGGGTGAGATTAAAAATACATTAGAGGCACATAAGAGCAGATTTGAATTGCTTGAAGATAGAATTAGTGATTTTGAAGATAAAACATATGAACTGGAAAAGACAGGAGAACAGAAAGAGGAAAGAATGGCAAAAATGGAACAGAGTCTCAGGGAATTGAATGACAATGCGAAATGCACAAATATTCGCATTATTGGTGTCCAAGGAGAAGAGAATGGAAAAGGGGCAGAAAGAATATTTGAGGAAATAATGACTGAAAACTTCCGAAACCTTATGAAGGACATGAATATCAATATGTAAGAAGGACAATGCACCCCAAACAGAATAAATCAAAATAGACCGACCCCGAGACACCTACTATTCAGAATAACAAATATCAGAGACAGAGAGAGGATTCTGAAAACAACAAGAGAAAAGCAGAGCATCACATACAAGGGAAACTCGATAAGATTAAGTGCGGACCTTTCATCAGAAACCATGGAGGAGAGAAGAAAGTGGTATGATGTATTTAAGGTCCTGAAAAAGAAAAACTGCCAGCCAAGAATTCTGTATCTGGCAAAACTGTCCTTCAAAAATAAGGGTGAGTTCAAAGTCTTCACAGACAAACAAAAACTGATAAAATATGTACTAAAAGACCAGATTTGCAAGAGATACTAAGGGGGTGCTGCAGCCTGAAAGAAAAAAAACAAGGGCAAGGGATTTGGAGAAGAGTTTAGAAATGGAGATTATTAGGAAGGGTAAACTAAAGGATAAGAAGACAGACAACAGAATGAAATGACAACAGAGAGCCAAAGGACAAAATTGATGAAGTAAGTAATGCCTTTACAGTAATAACACTGAATATTAATGGATTGATCTACACAATCAAAAGACATAGTCTGATAGAATGAATTAAAAAATATAAGCTGTCTATATATTGCCTACAAGATATCCACCTCCGACATAAGGACACAACCAGGTTAAAAGTGAAAGGTTGGAAAAAGGTATTCCATGCAAATAGTAACTAAAAAAAGAGCTGAAGTAGAGCAGATAAATGCAAAATATGAACAATTACTCAGTGCAACCGGCAAATTGTTCCTGTGATCAGTATCCTGTTATTTTTTCATACAAAATAAACACTTGCTTTAATTGAGGAGGACTAGAGAAGAGATATGTTTTTGGATACTTCATTTTTCTTTAACCCTTTCTTACTCATACTCTTTAATTAAAATAATCTATCTGGGTCAATAATGATTAAGCATGACTACTGTTGAACAAGATTTTGAGTTTTTCTGCCTCATAAAATTATGAGTTGGTGAAAAATGGATGTGGCTCAAGAGATGGGGCTCCCATCTACCATATAGGAGGTCCAGGGTTCAATTCTGGGGGCCTCCTGGTGAAAGGCAAGCTGCCCCATGCAGTGAGCTGGCCACACAGAGTGCTGGCCCGTGTTCAGAGCTGGCACAGCAAGATGATTCAACAAAAAAAAGAGACAATAAGAGACACAGCAGACCAGGGAGCTGAGGTGGCGCAAGAGATTGAGTGCCTCTCTCCCACTCCAGAAGGTCCCAGGCTCAGTTCCCGGTGCCGCCTAAAGAGAAGACAAGCAGACACAGAAGAATACACAGAGAGCAGACAGTGAGCGCAAAACAACAAGAGGAGAAATAAATTAAGTAAATCTTTGAAAAAAAATTATGAGTTGGCAAATTGTTATCTACTTTAATTTACTCTAATAAGATGTAAAGAATTCCCAAATAAGAATTTGATTATCTATAAAGAATTATGGCCTAAATGGAAATTAAATAACTAAACCAACAATTTACTTCATTCCTAGAGATTATGTCCAATAGTTAGAGCTGTAATATAAAAAGTAGAATTCTGTTATCATTAAATTCCATTATATTTGAATTATTATTTATATTTATAAAGGTTTGTTGTAATGCTATCTATTTTTTAATAATTGATTATATTAAATCTAACCTGGCCTTGCACTCTCTTTTTAAATTTGTAATTTCTGGCCATCTATTTTTCTATTTATTTTACAATTTTACAATAAAGGAATTTTTATTTTTTTTTATTTTTATTTATTTTTATTTTTTTATTTTTTTAAAGATTTTATTTATTTATTCATTTATCCCCCCCTTGCTGCTTGTGCTCGCTGGGTCAGCTAACCACGCCGTGCGGGCGGGCTTGCCTTCACCAGGAGGCCCCGGGAACCGAACCCAGGGCCTCCCATATGGTAAATGGGAGCCCTACTGATTGAGCCACAGCCGCTTCCCAATAAAGGACTTTTTAACAGCTAAAAAAAAAGCCACTGATTATACATTTTGGACAGATCATGTGGTATGTGAAGATATCTCAATAAAACTACTTAATAAACAAATAAATAATTGTGCAAGAATAGCCAGAAAAAGTAGCTATGGACAGCAGGGGAAACAGAGAGATTGAGAGGTGAGGAATTTTCTTGTTTGTCTGTTTTTAAAATTATTATTATTATTTAAATAAAGAAAATGCTTTAATAATGATTGAAGTGATGAATGCACAACTGTGATTATACAAAATACCATTGATTGTACACTTTGGACAAATTGTATGCTTTATTAATATGTATCAATAAAATCGATTTGTTTATTTAAAAAGAATGCCATTTAAACAGTGGTTCTTATCATATATAAGACTTAAATATCATGCTTATGATCACAACTAATAACCCACTTTCAGAATTTTTGTCTCCTGAATGTCTGACCAGTCTTTCCTGCCCTTGAGTTTTAGTACCCAAGATGGAATGTGGTAATAGTGGAGATAAATTAGAAGTAGAAATTGCCACCAGGTTATTTCAGATTCCTTACCACCAAAGCAAGAGGCAGAAAAGGCTATAGTGACTTTATCTAGATGCTGAATCTTGCTTACAAAGAAGAAATAAAGCATATAGAATGAATTCTAGGACTCCTGGGGTCTTCTCCTTTCATTCCTATCTATTGGTACCCAGAGACCTGAGCAGGCAGGATCACAAATGATTTATCACCCTCAAACTGAAGGTTTGAGTCACTCCATTAAGGAATATGGAGGGGGAGAAACAGGTGAGGGAAAGGAGAGAAGGGAGGAGCAGAATCAGACAAGCTTAAGTGCTGCCAGAAGGCAAGGAACACGGTCTAGATGTGGGAGAGCAAAGTCGCAAATAGTAAATACTAGCAACTGCTGTAGTTTCTATTCCAAATTTATTGTTATTGCTGTTTTGGTTTGTTACTAACTGTAGAAGAAATTACTAATTGTCCTTCACCATATCTTTCTCCCCTACATTCTTTGTAACAGAAGCCCCAATATTTACCTAGGCACTGCTTTTCCTTATCTCACTTTAAGCTAGGTAGGCCATGTGACTAAGTTCTGGCCAGTGGAATTTAATTTGCAAAATTCCTTAAAGGGAGGGGACATACCATTTTCACTTCTTTCTTGCTTTCTTGCTGGCTGAAATATTATAATGTATTATAATGTATAATAATTGATACATTATTTGAGAATATTCAATTCTGCCATAGAGGATAAGACAAATAAATGGATTAGATGACACAAGAAATATTAAGCCTAGATATCAGATAACCTAGTAACTTATGAGAGATAGGTGAAACTTAGAAAATGTGATAAGTATAGATAATATATAAACAAATAGCTTGTGAGACATAGGCAGAATTCATAAAATATGCTAAACAAAGATTGTATGCAAGTTAGTAACTTGTAAGACATGTTAAAGTTAGATATAAATAAATGGAGTATATGACAGGACAAACAAGTATGCTATCTATACGTAGAAAAGGATAGAAAGATCAAGTCATAAAGTACAGATATATATATCTGGACTGACAGGTATGCCCTCTCTAAATTGGCTAATGTGGCTGGCAAAATTATAAAATGCTTCCTCACCCCCAATTCCTAGCCCCTGGTATATACACACCTTTTCTCAGTTACTCAATCAAACAGTAACATAGGTGTTGCTATGAAGGGATTTTGCAGATATAACTCAGGTCCCAAATCAGTTGTCCTTAAGATAGCAAGATTATCGAAGTGGGCCTGACCTAACCACATGATTCCTTTAAATCTAGGCCTACAGGTCAGAGATTTGAAGCATGAGGAGGAGTCAATGAACGTTTGCTACCTTGGAGCTGGACAGAGCCACATGACAAGAAATATAAACAAACTCTAGAAGCTGAAAGAATACCTGCTGACTGTCAGCACGGAAATGGGGACCTCAGCCCTGCAGCTTCAAGGAACTGAATTCCGACAATAAGCATGGAAGTAGATTTTTCCCCAGAGCCTCCAAACAAGAATTCAGCCCAAATGACACCTTGATTTCAGCCTTGTGATACCATGAGCAGAACCCTGTCTTCCAGTACCAAATTTCTAACCTGAAGAACTTTGAACTAATAAATAGGTATTATTTTTTATATAATTATTATTTTTTATTTTTAAAGAAGCTTTAGATTACATAAATATTATGTAAAAAATATAAGGGTTTCCCATATGCTTCACTCCCTCCCCCTCCCACACTTTCTCACATTAAACAACATCCATTAGTGTGGTACATTTGTTACAACTGATGAACCCATATTGAAGCATTGCAACTAATCATGGACTACAGTTTATAGTTTACACTTTGTCCTGCACAATTTTGTAAGTTATGACAAAACACACAATGGCCTGTATCCGTCACTGCAATGTCATGCAAAACAAATCCAATGTCCTGAAAATGCCCCCATATTACACCTATTCTTCCCTCTCCTAACTCTCAGAACTTCTGGTGGCCACGGCTTTTACATCAATGATAAGAGTTCTTCCATTGCTAGAATAATAATAAGTCTATAGTAGAATAATAATAAGTCTATAGTAGGATAATAATAAGTCTACTTTAGTCCATTGTTCCTTCCTCGGTCTTGAAAATTTGGGGATGGTGATGCCCACTCTGCTTCTAATTGAAAGGGGGCTTATATCCCATGGGGCAGATGGATGGAGCTATCTTGCTTGAGGTTGCAGATACTCTCTGTTCCTTGGGATGTGCGTTGTCCATCATCATCTCCTTGATAACTGTCTTGGGTGAGTCCAATGAAGTAGAGAGTGGTGTTGCAACTCCACTGAAATTCAGGGCTCAACTGGCACATGGACAGGCCAAAGATATAAGTCTCTGGGACACGTATTTATCAAGTATAGTGCTAAATATGAGTTCAAATAAAAGGGGAAGAAGAGCCATGTATTGAGACCTATAAATGAGTCTAACTCTGTTACACTGGGGGCATAAATTCCAAAGTAAGGCCCACTCAGGCTGCTGAATTCCTGAGCTGTCTGCCCTGCTTATATTTTCTGGATATCTTTAGAGCCCTCAGGAACCCCGCTATTTGAGGCACTGTTTCCTGCGGCAGTCAATGAGATCCTGCTAAGACTTGCATAAGCATAACCTCTGGAATGACCTCCCGACTCATTTTGAAATCTCTTAGCCATAAAAACTCATTTGTATTTACCATTTTCCCCTTTTGGTCAGGGTCTTTTTCCAGATGCATTGTTAGTTGGTTCTTGGTAATAATCCCTTGGTGCCAGGGAGGCTCATCCCCGGGGGTCATGTCCCATGTCTGGGGGAAGGTAGTGTGCTTATATGCTGAGTTTGACTTAGAGAAAGGCCACATTTAAGCAACAAGGAGGCTTTCAGGATATAACTCTTAGGCAGTATATAATACTAGGCTAAGTTTCAATTTCACAAGAAAGGGTTCATAAGTACAGTCATCCCTGTCAAGGGCCTGGCATAATGGTCTGTCTTCCTTCATTAGACATTGCCCTTGCACTTGAGGGATTCTATGCCTTGGCTTGATTGTATGGTATGTGAAAATATCTCAATAAAACTGTTTAATAAACAAATAATTGTGCAAGAATAGCCAGAAATAGTAGCTATATATAGCTGGGGAAACAGAGATTGAGAGAGGAGGAATTTCCTTGTTTGTCTGTTTTTTGTTTATTATTATTATTGAAAAAATAAAAATGCTTTAATAATGACTGAAGTGATGAATGCATAACTATGTGATTATACAAAATACCATTGATTGTACACTTTGGATAAATTGTATGATTTATTAATATGTATCAATAAAATTGATTTGTTTAAAAAAATAGGGTGGGTTGGGGGGGAAATACACCAAAGATATGGACTATAGTTAGTAGTAATATTTTGATGATGCTCTTGCATAGTTTGTAACAAATATTTCACAACAATGCCAGGTGTTGGTGGAGGGGTGATGAATGGGACCCCTGTATGATGTTATGCATGTTTATTTTATAAGTTCACAACTTTTACTATACACTTATTGTTTTTGTATGTTCATGTATGAATGATATAGTTCAATAAAAAATAAAAAATAAAAAATAACCAATAAAATGCAAAAAATTTAAAATAATTTGAAATAATAAATAATATTTAAAAATTTAGACATTGTATCTGTCATCACTGTGAGATCTGTTGTCTTGTATGTACAGTGACATTTTCTTCCATATATTCCCCCAATGTCTTATTTTTTTCATTTTATCTTCAAAGGAGCTTTAGGATACAGAAAAGTTTCATAGAGAATACAGGTGATTCCTATGTACTCAACTCCCTCCCCCTTTCCCCCTCTCCCTTACTAATAACATTTTAAATGCAGATGGTACATTTGTTATAACTGATGTACAAATATTGAAGAATTGCTACTAACCATGGTCAATGGTTTTCATTATGGTTTACATTTGGGATCATACACTTTTATAAGTTTTAACAAAATTTGAAGTGGCCTATATCCATTATTGCAAGATCATGCTGAACAATTTTAATGCCCTAAAACTACTCTACATTCCATCTATTCTATTCTTCCCTCCCCCCTCCCCTCGGAACCTAGTTGTTGTTTGTGGTAATTTGTTATGCAGCAATAGAAAACTACGTAAGCTACCCATAAGAAATACTCATTATGGTTCCATTCTGGCCCCACATGTGCTTTGCCCTACAAACATAGATAATACATTTAGCTGTTCAGCAGGCAAATTACTGAGCTACAACTGTAGCCAGGCATACTTGCATTTGCCTATTGCTGATAGAGCAAATGTGTCTGTTGGATCCAGATACCTTCTGAATGTCAACCTCTCTTGCTCCAGTCTCAATTCTGCTCTTCATAACCACACCATCAAATGGGAAGATTGATGTGCCAGAGAGAAAGATGTGATAAATAAAATCTATTATATGGTGGCAACCATTCTAAGCCCCATATCAGCAAAACAAAAAACCTAAGATAGTTTTTATTTCCTGTAAATGCCCAACTGGCCCAGAAAACCAAATTTAAATACAGCAAATCCGTTATCACCAACTAACTTCCTCTGTCTTACTCCAGCTAATTCCCTTATTCCTATGCCAGGTAACATCCTCACTCCTAAGTGACCACCTACTCCCTACCTTGTAAAACCCCCTAAATAAAATGGAAATTTAGTGTCAACCAATCAGAACATTACCACACTTGCTTCCACATTTGCCCTATATGAGCTTCTCCTTACCACTCCTTCATGGGAGCTTCCTACTACTTTAATAGGATGCTGCCCAATTCATGAATTGCTCAATAAAGCTGTGAAATCCTAAATTGCGTTAAAAGTTTTTCTTTTATTGGGTGGGACATATAAACTTGGGTAAATGAGGATTCAGGTAGTATGGTTCACTTAAAAGACACAAGCACAGTACTCCAGAAACATATGTGTTCTGGAAAGTAAACTTAGAACATATAGCAATAAGGACGGTGAATGCTTGCATCAAGCTCCTTCTAGCAGGAGTTCAAAATATTTGGTTGGAAATTTCCAACTGTTCCCCCCCCCCCCAAATCGATAGGGTCTATAAATTTATGTGTTCTTTTACTCATCATTTTGTTTTTAAAATCAATGAAATGTGTGTAATCCAAAAGGTGGATGTAACTTAACTTCATTTGTCTTCTATCTTGTGAACTCAGCAAACACCTGCAAGAACTCCCCTATCTCATTCTCTGTCTGCACTTGGGCAGCTATATGAGAAAAAAATCATATAGTAAAGCAGGTTATACTGCTCCAAATTAGTAATTACCTGAATTAGCTGTTCAACAATCCTACCATATTTTTCTAGTCAGCTTCCTTACTCTGAATTGTTAACATACTTCCATGATTCTAAGATCTCATCACTGATGCCTTTTACAAAAATAAAAGGTTTGGAGAGAGGGAGAACATTATCATTCTAAATACAGACAGTTGTAAGAAGTTTTAGCAATGTTAAAATATTTATTTTTTAGAAAAGTATCTCGGAATTGAAGAAATATAATCCAAGCCTATTCCTATCTTCTCAGACTTCGAACTCTACCAACTCTTTCCCCACCCATGCCAAATTTGGTTTCTACTTCACAGTCAAAATAGACATAGGATCCAGGTGTACTTCATATTTTCTCCCACTAAATCTATATATAAATCTACTACAATTTCCTCTTTCCTCTATGTGGCTAAGGAAGAGTCTGGGCTGGGACTAGGCAACAAACTTTAGGAGGCACTGATTATTACGTGCTAGTCCTAAACTTGATTGACCCTAAAAGTGAGTGCCTCCTTAAATTTTGCGATCTAGGGACTTCCCTTGCCTTCTCTCAGTCCAGACCCTAAAAGGAGGTGTCCTTTTCTTCTCCAAAGTCAATTCTTACTCTGGCTTCCAATTCTTCCCACCATCTACCTTCTCAGGAACTGTAATTCCATGATTCCCTCTCTCCTCAATTTTTAGATTCTTGCTCTATATTGGAAATTTCCCTTTATCATTATCTCACCTTTTAAAAAGGCAAGCAAAAAAATATCCCTTGACCATGCCTACCTTCAACTACCACTCTTAAAATTTCCTTCCTGCTTTCAGCCAAGCTCTTTACATTCACTGATATGAAAAATCTCAGTTTTGTATACTTGCTGTCCACTTCTTATTTGAATCTACTCTATCTTACCTCCTTCCCACATCTCCACTAAATTTGTTATTGCTTAGATCAGCAGTTCCCAAAGTGCAATCTTAGACTGATGAATTTCCGAGATTACTTCAAGGGTTCCATGAGGTCAAAACTATTTTCCTAATAAAGGTAATATTTTGTCTCTCTCATTCCCATTCTCTCACATATAGATAGAAAAGTTTTCCAGAGTCTACACAATGTGTTATAACACAACAGATTGAATGTAGAAGTAGATACGATAATTCATCTATCATTTATTAAGCTGGATATTAAAGAGACTTGCAAAAATCTAATGCAATGCCACTTCTTTTTTTTTTTTGAGCAGCAGACAATCAGCAGCCTTCGGGCTGACCTGTTGCTTTTTATTATCTATTTTTTGGCATGCAATAACATATTGATACAATGGTAAGCATAACATGTCAATCAGATTATATAACATACTGTATTATTGTTCCTCGACCCTAGGTTTGTTTAGGGAATATTTGCAAGCTAGTTCTATCAACTACATTTGGACACAGGCCCAAGGATAAGTGGAGACGGGGCCTACTTCATTGGTCTTTTTTTTTCTTTTTTTTTTTAATATTCGTGTGTGGGAAGCCAGTGCTCAACCACCAAGCCATATCAGCTCCCCTGAATTGGTTCCCTTGTTTCTTTGCTTGTTGTTTGCTTTTTGTTTGTTTCCTTGTTGTTTGTTTGTTTTGGAGGCACCAAGAACCAAAACCAAGACTTCCCGTGTGAGAAGCAGGCACTCAACCGCTGAGCCACATCCAGTCCCCTGTTAAGGATTTTATACATCTAGATTCTATAATTTGTAATTTTCTTTTTTGCAATGTCTTTATCAGATTTCCATGTTAAGGGTATTCTGGCATCATAAAATGAATTGGAAAGTGTTTCTTCCTCCTCTTTTTCTAAATGAATTGTGTTATATTGGTATTATTTCTTCCTTAAATGTGTAATAGAATTAATTCATCAGAGGATACTATCTGGGTTTGGAGTTTTCTTGAGGCCTATTCAAGTTTTCTATTTTAAAAATTTGTATTTTTTCAATTACTGGTAATGTTGAGTATTTATTTTTCTGCAAATTACCTGTTTATATCCTTTGTCCATTTTTCTATTGGAGTTTCCATTGTTTACTAGAAGTTCTTTGTGCATTCTAAATACTAATCCCTTATCAGTTTAAATCAGTTATCAATGCCCTTTCCAAATATGCCCTGCATCTGTTAACATTTTACTATAATGTCCTTTGTTGATATAATTTTTTATATTAAAAAGTCCATCATTTCCCCCTTTAAAATGTATGCTTTTGAGATCTTAAGAATTCCCTTTCCCACTTAATGACATAAAAACTTTCTCTAACATTTTAATCATCTTGATAGTTTTGCCTTACACAGGTGTTTTAACTACCATGATTTTATTTATTAATGACTTATGATATCAATTCAACTCTTTTTCTCTTTATAATGAGTCATGTCCACAAATGTGTGTGTGTATCTGTGTGTGTGTTCTCTCCCACCAACTGGTTTGCCATGCAATCTTTATCATATATCAAGTTCTCTTCTATGCAAGGATCTGTTTCTGGGCTCTTTAATTTTATCTATGGATCTATTAGTCTATTCCTGTGACAATATAACATTGTTTTTATTACTTTGACTTTGTAGTATGCCTGGGAATGTAGTCTCCTTTTTTTGTTATTCTTTTTCAAAATCTACTTAGCTCTTTTTAGATATTATTTTCCTGTATTTGTTTTATAATTGTTTCATTCAAATTCCTTAAACCATCCTGATTACTTTTCACATTTTATTATGGAAAAATTTAAACACATACCAAAGTAGGGAGAATAATAAGAATAGCACAATGAACTCTCATGTATTTCATTGCCAAACTTCAAAAACTCTCAACGCAGGGCCATTCTTGTGTCATATATTGCCCCCTCCTTTTCTTTACTCCATTATTTTATCTTAACACAAATCCCAGGCATGATAGCATTTCTTTATATAAACAAAATTGTCACTTCATGTTTACTTGTGATTATTTTTTTAATTTTACAGTTGGTTTGTTTAAAATAGCATCCAAGTAATGCCTACAGATTGCTTTTGGTTTAAACGTTTATATTTTCTTTTAATTTATAGTTTCTGCCTCCATCTTTTTCCCTCTTGACCTTTATTGTTAAAAAAGTTGGTTTATTTGTCATGTAGACTTTCCCATATTATAGAATTTCCAGAGTGCAAAATGTTCTTTTATCCCTAATAACTCCTGTAAACTTATCAATTCTAGAAATTTAATTCGATTGAGGTTCAATTTTTTTTTTTTTGCCAAGAATGTTTCAGAGATGACGCTGTATACTTTATATTGTATCACATCATGAGTCAAATAATGTCTTTCTTTTTGTGATAAGATTGGCCATTGAGTTCAGAAATTGTTATTACTCTTATTCATTATCAAGTTTCAGCTAATGCTATAGCTCTCAAATTGATATTCAGTGACACCTGGGGATCTCTAAAATTCTTTCATGGAGTCTGAAAGGTCAAAAGCATATCAGGGAAGGAGATGTGGCTCAACCGGTTGGGCGCCTGTCTACCACATGGGAGGTCCCGGGTTTGGGTCCTGGTGCTTCCTAAAGAAGACGAGCAGATGCCGCACCCACTGCAATGAGCAGACGCCTAAACGAGCAAATGCCACAAGCCAGCAGACACCACAGCTCGCAAGGAGTGGATGTGGCTCAGACTGTTGGGCACTTGCCTCCCTTGTGGGAGGTCCCGGGTTAGGTTTCTGGTGCCTCCTGGAGAAGGCGAGCAAACAATGAGCAGACAGATGAGAGAACCATCTGGGGAAAGGGGGAATAAATTAAAAATAGTAATAAATAAAAGTAAATAAATAAATTTTTAAAGAAAAGCATTTCATAATAATAAGAAGGCATTATTTGCTTCTTCCCTCTCCCCTTCTCTCACAGGTATACAGTGGAGTTTTCTAGAGGCTATATGGCATTTTTGTGTTTACAAGTTTCTCAGTTTTAATTTCTAGTATGGTAAATACTGATGATATAACTCATAAGGAAAATCTCCTTGTGCTCCCCAATATTTTATGAGTGTAAAAGCATTCTTGATACCAAAAAATTGAGAAACTCTGGGTTAAGGGATTTAGCAACCACTGATGATTATCTCACCAGTGATGAGATTACCTCAAATGTTAAATGGTGATATTAATATTAAAATGGGGGAGTGGAGATAGCTCAAGTGGTTGAGCTCCAGCTTCCCATGTACGAGGTCCTGGATTTGATTCCCAGTACCTCCTAAAACAAACAAACAAAAAAAAAAAACAACTCTCATTGGGGGTGGATGAAGCTCAGTGGTTGAAGACCTGCTTCCCACTTAGGAGGTCCTGGGTTCAATCCCCTGTACATCCTTAAAATAAAATAAAATAAAATGCAAATCTGTTCTTGTCACTTTTTTATGTAAATACCTTCCTGTTGTTCTTAGGTTAAAACCCAACATCCTAGGAGCATGACACTGTATGTTTTGCAGATCATGAATCCTCTACTGATGCTTTTGCCCTGGAGAGATTTTCTATTTCTGGACACAGAGCAAGAGGTTGATATTATAGGACTAACCTGAACAGAGAGCTAAAACTGAGGAACAGAGAACATAAGAGAACATTCTGATAGCTTTTTGCTGGAGAAACAAAATTGAAAGCTTGAGAGGCAAAGATACCAGTAAGAAGAGAGAAGTGAAGAAAACAGTATCATCTGGAGATTTTAGAACCTTTATATATAATATCTGGCATTTAGTCCAAAAATCACTAAGTGTTCCAAGAGACAGGACCATAAGATATAAGCAAAGACAATATAGTAAAAACAAATAGACTTATAGATGATCCAGGCATTGAAAATTGCTGAAAAGGACTTTAAAATAATTAATATATTCAAGAAAATTAAGGTAGAGATGGACAAAATACGTGAAAGATTGGAGAATGTCATCAGAAAACTGGAATTTATATAAAAGAATCAAATAAAAATTCTAGATCTCAACAATAAAATACAAGAACTGACTTTACCAACTCAAATAAGTAGTTAATAGCAGATTAGACACAGAACAGATGATTAGTGAACTGAAATTAGAAAAATTTCAAACTAAAGTACAGAAAATAAAGGAGAATGGAAAATATGGGAAAGAGTAAAAGAGAAATGTAGGGCACAATGAAAAGGTCTAACACACATTTAAATGGTGTCCCAGAAATAGAGGATAAAAAAATATATGGCAGAAGAAATATTTGAAGAGATTATGGCAAAGAATTTTCCAAAATTCTCTTAATTCCTTTTTCCTCTTTTCCCTTCTGATCCTCTTTTCCTTTTTCTTTCTCCCTGCACCTCAGTTGTGATAATATATATTGACTGTTCTTCAATTTCACTGATCCTTTATGCTTTGTGCAGTTTGTTGTTAAACCTATACAATGAATTCTGAATTACAGTACATTGTATTTTTCAGTTCTAGAATGGGTATTTGGTCCTTTTTAAGAGATTCTTTTTTTCTTGACATTCTATATTTTTTCATCTATTTTGTAAATCTTTTCTTTTCTTTTTTTAAACCTCACACTCCTAAGTTATTTAAAAGTCCTTGCCTTCCAATTCCAATATCTGGGTTACTCTGTGGGTCTGCTTCTATTAGCTATATTTTTCTTGATCACAGGTCACATTTTTTTTTTTTTTACCGGGAGGTACCGGGGATCGAACCCTGGTCTCTCCATATGGTAGACGGAGGCCGAACCTCTTGAGCCACATCTGTTTCCCCACAGGTCACATTTTTATGTCCTGTATTTTTTTTTTTTTTTTTTTTGTACATTGACTATTTTTTTTAAAGATTTATTTTATTTATTTCTACCTCCCCCCCCATTGTTTGTGCTTGCTGTCTGCTTGTTATGTGCTCATCTTCTTTTTAGGAGGCACTGGAAACTGAACCCGAGACTTCCCACGTGGGAGAGAGGCATCCAATTGCTTGAGCCACCTCCGCTCCCTATACTGACTATTGTGTATTCAAAAAACTATAGGAACTGAAGTAGATATTATTTTGTCTTAGATAGTATATGCCCTTTCCATTGTCAGACAGCCAGGGGAAGAAAACACCACTTCAATCCAATTAGGTATTGCACTGTGCTGAGTTTGGTTTGTTTATTTTGTTTCAGGTCATCACAGGTTTAAATTATTTTGAGGGTGAGATCTGGATTTCTCTCCTGCATGTATAACAGGTCCATTCCTCTAGCAGGACTTTCTAATCTAAGCACTTTGAGACTGCCTACAGTTGTGCTGGAAGCAAAACTCCTGAAATTAACAAATTAATAACCTGTTCTTAAAAAGATAATTTTTGAAATAATCACAAGTAGAAAAAGAAAAAAAAAATCAATCAAAATGTCATCGCTTTGGGAAGCGGCTGTGGCTCAATCAGTAGGGCTCCCGTTTACCATATGGGAGGCCCCGGGTTCGGTTCCCGGGGCCTCCTGGTGAAGGCAAGCCCGCCCGCACGGCATGGTTAGCTGACCCAGCGAGCACAAGCAGCAAGGGGGGGATAAATGAATAAATAAATAAAATCTTTAAAAAAAAAAAAAAATGTCATCGCTTTGATGAAGTTACACAAGTGATGCATTTTCTTACAGGAGTTTTCCTGGGAATAGTTTTACAATTGTTTTATAAACAATTGTTTATAATTGTTTCAATATTTATTTGAGATTCTGAAAATAAGTATATACCTTGCTTGAGTATGAGACTAAGAGTCTTTAGCTTTTACCATATCACAGTGATCTTATACTAAAGGGGAAGAATATTCACAATGAAACTGTTTGCTTTTAAGTTTTGTCCTAATTCTATTGAAGAGGAGGCATCCACACTTCTAAATTTTTGTGAGATCATTAGTGTGGTAAAGTCAATCTGGTATGGTTTCCTGAATTATTATACTCAGGGCTGTAGTTGGGAGTTGTGTGTTGCGTGATGTGCCTATCAATGAAATTTATAACAGTCTTTTAAAAAATACCCAAACTTTCTCATTCTTGAAATATTAATTTCAACACCAGTAGCTTTTCTAAAAGAGTAGATTTATTGAACTATGTATTTTTTTTGAGTCTGAGAGCTAAAGATACATTTCTGTTGCTTTTCTACATGAAAGACAATTTAAACATGAACTTTATTTTTTAAACAAATCAATTTTATTGGCACATATTAATAAAGTATACAACTCATCCAAAGTGTACAATCAATGGTATCTGGTATAATCACATAGTTCTGCATTCATGACTTCAGTCATTATTACAGCATTTTTATTATTTCAGTCATAATAATAAGTGAAAAACAGACAAACGTATAGACAAGAAAATTCTTCACCTCTCAATCTCCCTGTTTGCCCTGCTGTACATAGCTGCTATATTTAGCTATTCTTGCAGTTATTTATTTATTTATTTATTTATTCAGCAGTTTTATTGAGAAATTTTCACATACCAAATGATCCATTCAAAGTGTATAATAACTGGCTTTTAGTATAATCACAATGTTGTACATTTATCATCACAAAAAGTTTTAGAATAATTTCATTACTCCAAACAGAAAAATTCCACACTAAACATAAACTTTACTGTCAAATATTTTTCACTCAAAAATGCTTATGATATTGCTCCATTAAATATTTGGCATTTAATATAACAGAGGAGAAGCCTGATGCCAGTGTGATTTTTGTCCCTGTGTTCCCTTCCTCCTACCAAATACTCATAGCATATATACTCTCTTACCTCCACTCCCAAGTAAAACTCATAGTAATTTTCTTTATCTTGCCTATTTAATTCATACATACTGGCAAAATTGTTTTAAAATATAGACCTATTTTTATTAATATCATCTGAAATGCATTGAAATTGGTCTGGAAAATACTTGTTGCTATTTTTTTTTTTTGGATCCTGATTTCTTTCTTAGAAACACCTTTTAGTTGAAGACTGGAATTCTGTTTAAATACTCTATTTATATTATAGCCTCTTATTGTATTCATTACATTTCTCTCTTCCTTTGTATTCTGAGATGTCTTTTTTTAAAATTTTATTTGTACATTTAATAATTGAAAATATAAACAATTAAAAACTAAAAAGTAAACACAGATGAATAAATATATACATTTCTCAATTAAATGTAATGGATACATACAAATTTTTTTTTTTTTTTTTTATCAAACAATATGTTACACAATATATTTGGTTCATAGTAACACATTCATACAGTATTTGTCCTTTTGTGTCTGGTTTGCTTCACTCAACATAATATCCTCCAGGTTCATCCATGGTTGCCATATGCTCTATGACTTCATTTCCTCTTATAGCTGCATAATATTCCATCGTGTGAATACACCACAGTTTGTTTATCCATTCATCTGTTGATAGACACCTGGGTTGTTTCCAACTTTTGGCAATGGTGAATAATGTGGCTATGAACATCGGTGTGCAGATGTCTGTTCGTGTCACTGCTCTCAGTTCTTCCGGGTATATACCAGTAGTGGTATTGCAGGGTCACGTGACAAGTCTATATTCAACTTCTTTAGGAACTGCCAAACAGTCCTCCATAGTGGTTGTACCATCCTGCATTCCCACCAAAAATAAAGAAGTGTTCCTATCTCTCCACATCCTCTCCAACAATTGTAGTTCTGTCTTTTTAATAGTGGCCATTCTGATCGGTATAAAATGATATCTCATTGTAGTTTGATTTGCATTTCCCTAATCATGAGTGATGTTGAGCATTTCTTCATGTGTTTTTTTGCCATTTGTATTTTTTCTTTGGAGAAATGTCTATGCAAGTCTTTGGCCCATTTTTTAATTGGGTCATTTGTGTTTTTATTGTTGAGTTGTAACATCGCTTTATATATCCTGGCTATTAAACCCTTATCAGATATGTGATTTCCAAATATTTTTTCCCATTGAGTTGGCTGCCTTTTCACCCTTCTGACAAGGTCCTGTGAGGTGCAAAAGTGTTTAATTATGAGGAGGCCTCATTTCTCTATTTTTTCTTTTGTTGCATGTGCTTTGGCTTTAAGGTCCAAGAAACCACCACCTACTACAAGGTCTTGAAGATGTTTCCCTACATTTTCTACTAATAGTTTTATGGTCCTAGCTTTTATATTTAGATCTTTGATCCATTTTGAGTTGATTCTTGTATAGGGGGTGAGATAGGGGTCCTCTTTCATTCTTTTAGTTATAGATATAGATATCCAGTTCTCCCAACACCATTTGTTGAAGAGACTGTTTTTTCCCCATTAGTGTGGGTTTGGTAGATTTGTCAAAAATCAATTGACTGTATAGGTGAGGGTATATTTCTGGGTTCTCAATTCTATTCCACTGATTGATATGTCTATCTTTATGCCAGTACCATGCTGTCTTGACCACTGTAGCTTTGTAATATGTTTCAAGGTCAAGCAGTGAAATTCCTCCCATGTCACTCTTCTTTTTTAGAATGCTTTTGGCTATTCGGGTGCACTTACCCTTCCAGATGAATTTGGTAATTGCCTTCTCTAATTCTGTAAATTAAGCTGTTGGGATTTTGATTGGTATTGCATCGAATCTATAAATCAGTTTGGGCAAGATTGACATCTTCACGATATTTATTCTTCCAATCCATGAACACGGAATGTCTTTCCATTTAGGTCTTTTAAAATTTCTTTTAGCATTGTTTCGTAGTTTTCTGCATATAGGTCCTGTACTTCTTTGGTTAAATTAATTCCTAGGTATTTGAGTCTTTTTGTTGCTATTGAAAATGGAATTTTCCTCCTGATTTCCTCCTCAGGTTGTTCAGTAATAATGTACAAAAACATTACTGAGGGAAGCGGCTGTGGCTCAATCAGTAGGGCTCCCGTTTACCATATGGGAGGCCCCGGGTTCGGTTCCCGGGTCCTCCTGGTGAAGGCAAGCCCGCCCGCACGTGGTTAGCTGACCCAGAGAGCACAAGCAGCAAGGGGGGGATAAATGAATAAATAAATAAAATCTTAAAAAAAAAAAAAAAAAAAAAAAAAAACATTACTGATTTTTGCGTGTTGATCTTGTATCCTGCCACTTTGCTGAACTCATTTATTAGTTCAAGTAGCTTTGTTGTGGATACTTTAGGATTTTCTAAGTACAGGATCATGTCCTCCGCAAACAGTGAGTTTGACTTCCTCTTTTCCTATTTGGACGCCTTTAATTTTTTTTTTGTCTTGTCTAATTGCCCTAGCTAGAACTTCTAGTACAATGTTGAATAACAATGGTGACAGTGGGCATCCTTGTCTTGTTCCCGATCTTAGAGGGAAAGCTTTCAATTTTTCCCCATTGAGTATGATGTTGGCTGTGGGTTTTTCATATATGCCTTTTATTATATTGAGGAATTTTCCTTTTATTCCTATCTTTTGAAGTATTTTAATCAAAAAAGGATGTTGGATTTCGTCAAATGCCTTTTCTGCATCTATTGAGATGATCATGTGGTTTTTTCCTTCAATTTGTTAATGTGGTGTATTACATTGATTGATTTTCTTATGTTGAACCAGCCTTGCATACCAGGAATAAATCCCACTTGGTCGTGATGTATAAGTCTTTTGATATGCTGTTGGATTCGATCTGCAAGTATTTTGTTGAGAATTTTTGCATCTATGTTCATTAGAGAGATTGATCTGTAATTTTCTTTTCTTGTGGAATCTTTATCTGGCTTTGGTATTAGGGTGATGTTCGCTTCATAAAATGTGTTGGGTAATTTTCCATCCTCTTCAATTTTTTGGAAGAGTATAAACAGGATTGGTGTTAATTCTTTTAGAAATGCTTGGTAGAATACACCTGTGAAGCCATCTGGTCCTGGACTTTTCTTTGCTGGGAGATTTTTGATGACGGATTCAATCTCCTTAATTGTGTTTGGTTTGTTAAGTTCTTGTATTTCTTGTTGTGTCAGTGTAGATTGGTTATGAGTTTCTAGAAATTTGTCCATTTCATCTAGGTTGTCTAGTTTGTTGGCATATAGTTTCTCATAACATCCTCTTATGATTCTTTTTATTTCTGTGAGGTCATTTGTAATATCCCCCCTTTCATTTCTGATTGTATTTATTTGCATCTTGTCTTTTTTTTTCCGTGTTAGTCTAGTGAGGGGTTTGTCAATTTTATTGATCTTCTCAAAGAACCAGCTTTTGGTTTTGTTGATTTTTCTCTATTGCTTTTCTGTTCTCATTTTCATTTATTTCCGCTCTAATCTTTATAATTTCTTTCCTTCTTTTTGCTTTGGGATTGGTTTGCTGTTCTTTTTCTAGTTTCTCAAGTTGTTCAGTTAAATCTTTGAGTTTAGCTCTTTTTTGTTTCTTAATATAGGCAGTTAGGGTATAAATTTCCCTCTCAAGACTGCCTTTGCTGTATCCCATAAGTTTTGATATGTTGTGTTCTCATTTTCATTTGTCTCAATATATTTACCGATTTCACTTGAAATTTCTTCTTTGACTCACTGAATATTTAGGAGTGTCTTGTTCAGTCTCCACACATTTGCAAATTTACTTTTTTCCTTTCTGTTATTGATTTCTGGTTTCATTCCACTATGATCTGAGAAGGTGCTTTGTATAATTTCAATCTTTTTCTATTTACTGAGAGCTGTATTGTGACCTAACATGTGGTCTATCCTGGAGAAAGATCCATGGGCACTTGAGAGGAATGTATAACCCGCTGAGTTTGGATGCAGTGTTCAGCATATGTCTGTTAGGTCTAACTTGTTTATCATATTGTTCAATTTCTCTGTTTCCTTGTTGATCTTCTGTCTAGTTGTTCTATCTAATGATGCGAGAGGGTTGCTGAAGTCTCCAAAGATTGTAGAAATGTCTATTTCTCCCTTCAGTTTTGCCAGAGTTTGTCTCATATATTTTGGGACACCCTGGTTAGGTGCGTAGATATTTATGACTGTTATATCTTCCTGGAGGTTGGTCCCTTTTATTAATATATAATGGCCTTCCGTATATCTTATCACTTTTTGGCATTTAAAATCTGTTTTGTCTGATATTAGTATGGCTACCCCTGCTCTTTTCTGTTTACTATTCGTGTGGAGTATCTTTTTCCAACCTTTTACTTTTAGCCGGTTTGTATCCCTGGGTCCGAGGTGAGTTTCTTGTAAGCAGTATATGGATGGCTCATGTTTTTTTATCCATTCTGTCAGCCTGTATCTTTTGTTGGGAAATTTAATCCATTCACATTCAATGATATTACTGAAAATGCACTATATATTTCCTCCATTGTACTCTTTGGTTTTCATATGTCATCTTGTTTTTGTCTCTCTTTTTATTCTTTTGATTATCCTTTCTGCTGTTCTTTCTTCTATACTCTCCTCCAAGCCTCTCTCTCCTGTCTTTTTCTTTCAGGTTCTAAGGCTTCCTTTAATATTTCCTGCAAAGGTGGATTTATTTTTTGCAAACTCTCTTAGTTTCTGTTTGTTTGTGAATACTTTATACTCACCTTCATATTTGAAGGACAGTTTTGCTGGATAAAGAATTCTCGGCTGGCAGTTTTTCTCTTTCGGTTTCCTAATTGTATCATATCACTGTCTTCTCGCCTTCATGGTTTCTGAAGAGAAATCTGCACTAAGTCTTACTGGACATCCTTTGTACATGATCGTTTGCTTCTCTCTTTCTACTCTGAGAATTTTCTCTTTATCTTTGATATTTGACATTCTGAGTAGTATGTGTCTTGGCGTAGGTCTATTTGGATTTATTCTGATTGGGGTACAGTGTGCTTCTTAGTCATGTAAGTTCATTTCTTTCGTGAGTGTTGGGAAATGTTCAGCTATTATTTCCTCAAATAGTCTTTCTGCCCCTTTTCCCTTCTCTTCTCCTTCTGGAACTCCCATGACACGTATGTTCTTGCATTTTGTGTTGTCATTCAACTCTCTGAGCCCCTGCTCAATTTTTTCTAATCTCTTCTCTCTCTGTTCTTTTCTATCTTCAATTTTAGCTGCTCTGTCTTCAGTATCACTTATTCTTTCTTCTATCATTTCGAGGCTGCTGTTGTATATCTCAAATGTGTTTTTGACCTCACCTTGTGTCTTTCATTCCCATGAACTTTGTTACTTTTCTGTTTAGGATTTCAAATTCTTCTTTGCATCCACTCAATGTCTTCTTCTCTTTTATGTATTTATTTTTTATATTTTCTACTGGCAGGATCAACCAGGTATCAATGTCTTCCTGATGTCATTTATCTCTTTAACTGTATTGTCTTTCATCTCATTAATTTGATTTTGGAAATGTGTGCTCATCTCACTGATTAGTTCTCTCAAATTCTGCATCTCTTCTGGGACTTTGATGTATTCCTTTTCTTGAGCCATGTCTTCTATTTTCTTAGTATGGCTCATAATTTTTGCTGGTGTTTAGGCATCTGGTTAGGTTGTATTTTACTTAGATGCTCTATCTCTTTCTCTTTTATAGGGTTTTAGTGGCAGGAGTCTGTGATTTATCACAGCTCTTTGATTTTTGGCTCAACCTTGACTGTTAGGATTGTCCTGCTGGCTGCTCAAAACTGGGCACTGGACCCAGTAATTGGTTGTATAGTCGTTTCCTAGGGCCTTGGGTTGGGAGAGTATAGAGGCCAGGAAAAGCTTCTCCTATTTAATTTTCTTATGTGCACGTCCTTAGTCTGCCAGGAGATGGCGCTCGTTGGCAGCTCTCAATTCAATGCCTGGTTGGAGAGTATTTGTTGTGACACAGACCAGATCAATGTGGTAGAGCTTCCTGTCTGGGGGCTAAGAGCCTTGTAATTAAAATTTGATGAGACAGTTCTCCAGTGTTCTGTGGTAGCCCCCTCCCTTTTCCTAGCTAGGAAATATTTCCTCTCCCCTCTGAATCCTCAACAATCAGTCCCTGTTGCAGGCTCCAAGGCAAACAATGGCAGAGCCCCACCCGGCCTGGAAGTGCTCTCGGGACAGGGCAGACCAAACCTGCAAGTCAAAAGCAGGGTCAGCCCGAGGCTCACTCTCCCCTCTCCTGTGGAGTCCTCAACAATTAGTCCAGGCTAGAAGAGAGGGAGGTTGCGAGGGTCGGATTTCTCCAGTCCTTCCTAGGCTCCCAGGGAAAACCACTGTGTGGAAGGGTCCCTGGGGCTCCGCAGCCCAAATTTGCGGGTCAGACCTAAGTCAGCCTAAAGCTGTGTCCCTCTCTCTCCCCTTTCCAGGAGTGGTAGATCCCTGGAGCCCCCTTTGTCTGTTGTCGCAGGCCCAGAGGCCTGAGAATTCTAAAGAGTGTGGGAGGGTGCCAGCAGCAGCAGCCGCTGCTGGTTCCAACTCACGGTTCTGTCGTCGTGATTTCCCTCTTTTGTCCTTCTCTCCTCTGGGTGGTGTGCAGCCTTCACCTGCTGTCCTAAACCCTAGAAGGTCTATTTCGGGGCTGTTTCAGCCTGTTCTCTAGCTACTTTTCTGGAGAAGAGATTCCTGTGTCTTACTAGTCCGCCATCTTCCTGGAAGAGTCCTTTTTTTTTTTTTTTTTAATAATTTTTTTTTTTTTAAAGATACCTGAGATGTCATTTTAAGCTTGTCCTCCATATCACTGGGTAACAGAATTTCCAATGTACTCATTTAATTTTTTTTTTTTTTTTTTTTTTTAAGGAGGGACCAGGGATTGAACCCAGGACCTCGTACATGCAAAGCAGGCACTCAACCACTGAGCATCATTTAATTAATGATTAAATGCATCATTAATCATTTAATTGATGATTAATCAATTAAATGCATCATTAATCATTTAATCATTTAATTGATGATTAATCATTAATGATTAAATGCATAATGATTAAATGCATTAAGCATCATTTAATTAATCATTTAATGAGCATCAACCCACTCTGCATCATTTAATTTTCTTTTCTTCCTTTCTTTTTTATTTTTTTAGGAAGTTTGTACATGGGAAGCAGGAGCTCAACTACTTGAGGTACATCTGCTTCCGTAATTTTAATATATAGTACTATGGAGTCATATTGCCTGTTTTAGTTTCCTGGATGCTAAAACAAATACCATAGAGTGAGTTGGTTTAACAACAGGAATTTATTGGCTCATTGTTTCAGAGACTAGAAAGCTTGCTTCTTCCCAGGGTTAGTATCTTTTGGCTAGCCAGCAATCTTTGGGGGTCCTCAGCTTTTCCATCACAGGGGCATGCACACTGGTGCCTTCTCTTTCTCTTCTGGGTTCTGTTGACTTTCAGCTCCTGGCTGCTCCCCCTGGCTTTTCTCTCCATTTGCCTTTCACTCTGCTTATAAAGGACTCCAGAAATCAAGATTAAAGCCCAACCTGGTTCAGGTGGGGCACACCAAGTGAAGTAACACTTGGTGTGAAGAAACCTCATTTACAATAGGTCCACACCCACCAGAATGTGGACAGGGACCAAGAACATTTCCAAATTGAGGTACACAATTCAGTCCACCACATTGTCTAATTTTCACTTTAGCTCTGCCATTAACTAGCTTTATGCCCTTTGCAACATGTAAAATAGCAGTAGTTTATCCCCCATAGGGTTATTATGAAGATTCAATGAGACATTTCTCTTAAAGTGTCTAGCAAAGGATAAAAACTAAATAAATGTTAGCAAATAAAATTACAATTAATTACTCTTTTCTTTCTTCCTACTAGCTCTTAAATGTTGGTATTTCCCAAGGTCTACCCTAAGTCATCTACTTTTCACTGGGAAAACTTGCTTAAAATAAACAAGTAACTGATATATCTTCCTGAGGTAAGCCATCTAATTTTATCATTCCATATACCCTTAAAGGGTAATCTTGTTTTAAAATACCACTTATGCTAAATACTACCAAATTTTTATCTCTGGTTGAGATCTTTTTCACTTACTACAGTTTTCATGAAGGAAAGAAATAGAGATCAGAGATGCATAAAGTGCTATAGGATATCCTCAATGTAATTAAATTCACACAAGTTAGGTTTTTTTTTTTAAAAAAAAAACCTTTGTAATTTAGTGGGGAGTGATATTGAACATCTGTAACCTACAGAGGTTTTCTTGTTATTTTGTAGCAAATTTTTAGAGGAGTAATTACCTTTAAGATAAATTCAAAATTTTCCTTTTACAAAAAGACAAGTGTTTCAAATTTGCTGACCTTTCCATACTAAGTAGCTGTTAGCATCATACTTCTTGGTTACTTTTTTTATTTTTAAAGAAACATTTGTTGTTCTTTTAATTAAAAGTGATTTTTAACAGTATATAAGAAAGCAGCAACCTTTATTTTATTTTATTTTTAAAGATTTTATTTATTTATTCATTTATCCCCCCCTTGCTGCTTGTGCTCGCTGGGTCAGCTAACCACGCTGTGCAGGCGGGCTTGCCCTCACCAGGAGGCCCCGGGAACCGAACCCGGGGCCTCCCATATGGTAAACGGGAGCCCCACTGATTGAGCCACAGCCGCTTCCCAGTAGCAACCTTTAAGAATAAATATTTTGTAGAAAGAGAGTTTTAAAAATGAATGTATGTATATGGGGAGCAGATGTGGCTGAAGAGGTTGAGCACCCACCTCTCACACGAGAGGTACTGGGTTTGGTTCCAGGTGCCTCCTGAAAAATCAAAAACAGGCAACAAACAAAAAAAACAACTCAAGAAAGCTGGCTGAGCAACGGTTTCCACATAAGAGGGCCCAGGTTCAGTCCCCGGCCCCTGGTACCTCACACACAAAAAAAAAGAAAGGAAAAAAAAAAAAAAGTATGTATGGGGAGTGAGTGTAGTTCAGTGGTTTGAGCACCTGCTTCCATATACGAGGTCCCAGGTTTGCTCCCCAGTACCTCCTAAAAAAAATACACACACACACACACACACACATATATATATATATAAATAAAATTCCATTCTTGGATGATTTTATTTTTGAAAACAATGCCTGTGATTTTTTAAGCACTCATATCTGTACAGCAAAAAAACTTCAATTACATAAAAAAATTATATCAATATATAATTGTCTAGCCTAATTAAAAACCTTTCAAATAAGAAATTTCAATGGATTTTAAATACACTTGTTAAAAATATAAAAATGTAATAATTTCTAATCAATTCATATTTACCACTGATTGATTACCTAGGAGAGATGGAAATATGTTAGCCAAATTTGACATATGCTACTGAAAATAAGTATTACTTTCCAAGGAAATACAGGCAATAATGTACTTCTTTTAAATGGATGAGAATATCTTTTAAATATCTCCTCTTCAAATAAAAGGAACCAAATAACATGAACTTCAAATTGCAGAGTGACAATGTGTTAAAACCAAGCATATTGAATCACATTATGTGATTTATATTCTATGTAATACTATTTTAAATGCTTTTAAACTGTTACTAAATACAATTTTAGAAATTATTTAAAATTATTGTATGCCATTTTTATCTCTCTTGAAAATTAATAGTTTTTCAGTAAGCTGCAGGAATTAGCCACTCTAACTTAATAGCTTTGTTTTGCCAAGAAGATTAAGATCATTCATTACCAAATCTATTCTCTTCTCTATTTTAGAAGAATTTCTTCCCTCCCTCCCTCCCTCCCTCTCTCTCTCTCTCTCTCTCTTTCTTCTTCTTTTTTCTTTTAGGAGGTACTGGGAATTGAACCTGGGACCTGATACATGGGAAGCAGGCACTCAGCCACTGAGCTACATCTGCTCCCCCTCTTTCTTTCTTCTTTCTCCTTTCTTCCCTTCCCTTCCTTTCTCCCTCCCTCCTTCCCTCCCTCCCTTCCTTCCTTTCTCCCTATACACTTAATTATAGTGAAAGGATCATTTGCTGTTAAAAAGGTAGACTCTGGTTGCAAAGAACAGAGAGTATCCCTAGTTCCATCAAGAAAAAGTGATTTCTTTTGAGAAACCCATGCTTGAAAACAAAGCTGGAAATCTAACAGAAACTGAGGTTGCTCTAATGAGCAGTTACCTTCTATTGATTGCTCATGGGTCAAATCATCACTTTCATTGTGTCTCTGTTTATCCTCATGCATTTGCTCTATTGGAGTCTCACTTTTAATTGGTATATTCTTTCATTTTACTTTGTATATCTCTTATCTATCTCATATTGCTCTTTCATAAGTGGCATATGGCTCCTAGTGACTTTATGGTACCCTTCCAACTTTAACACCCACTGTTGAATTACTTCACTCTTTAGGTATTTCTTAGTCTTAAATTGGAACAACAGATAAGCTTTACTTAGCTCATCTATTTGTTCTAGATCTCCTAACAAATCCCTGGTCATCCAAATGGATTAAATGCCCACTTTTTGTGCAAAGAGCTATATGTGTGAGTGGAGGCCTGGAATGTGTACATGGTCCCTGTAGAGCAGTCTGTTCAGCAGGAATAGGAATAGAATAGTGTATTAATCTTTTGAATATAAGTAGCAGGAATTCATTTGAAACTTGCTGAACTAAAGAAGCAAAAAAAAAAAAAAAAAGGCAATTTATTGGCTCAATCATTCATGCATTCATCAAACATTTATTGAGTATCTAGAGTATCTACTATGCTTCAGACACTCTTCTCACATATCAAAAAATCCAGAGATGGATAAGACTTCATTTGAATCCAGTTGCTCAAATAATGACTTTAGTTAGATTCCTATCACTTCCATCTTCCAGTTTTTCCTTATGGTGGTTTTATTCCCAGGCAGATAAAGATGGCCAGGAACAATTTTGAGTTTACATTCCATCAGTTTACTTCACCCAGTGGAAAGCAAACTGGTTCTCTAGTAGATTCAGGAAAAGTCTCAGGGTTGAGATTAATTGTATGTCCACAGTTGAACCATTCACCATGACTGTGGCTAGATCTAGGCCTGACTTATACATCAAAGCCTAAAGTAGTCTAAGAATGAGGAAGGGATGGTTCTCCAAAAGGAAACTGAGTGGTGGTTTGGACTATGTCTAACTTATTTAGTCTGGAATTCATTTATCAGAGTTTTTCTTCCTATTAGGTTCTGTATTAGAGTTGGCCCAAAATGGATCTTGGGAAGGCAGAAGTGAAGCAGTGGCCATTACTCTCTGAATATTTTCCTAGTCAAATGTGGTGAAAACAGACACAGAGAAACTTGGCAAATTCCAGGTTGTCCTCACTCTCCTTTACTTCATTTCCAGTTATCTTCCTATCTGCCACACCTGTTGATCAACAACAGTCCCAGACCTACCACAGGTACTTGGCTGTGAACACACAGAGGCAGTACTCTACAGGAGCAACAGCTTTCCTTTTGCAGTCCCACTTAAGCAACTATATGTGCTTGACTTTTTTTTTTTTTTTTTTTTTTTTAAAGTTCCATTTTTTTTTTTTTTTTAAGATTTTATTTATTTATTCATTTATCCCCCCCCTTGCTGCTTGTGCTCGCTGGGTCAGCTAACCACGCCGTGCGGGCGGGCTTGCCTTCACCAGGAGGCTCCGGGAACCGAACCCGGGGCCTCCCATATGGTAAACGGGAGCCCTACTGATTGAGCCACAGCCGCTTCCCTGTGCTTGACTTTTAAGATTAACTAGTTGGTGATGTCTTCTCTGTTCCTCTGACTACTCCTTTCAAATCTTTACTTCTTCAGTTCCTACTAAAGTTGTAGAAAGTTTAAATCCTATAATATATCTCTTATCTCATAAGATTTATTAGATCTGATTCTTAGCTGATCCTGTTATTAGTAACAGAAATGGATTCAGGGAAACAGAACCGTGATGATTGGATTTTAGAATTGGTTCTCTGATGTGCCTAAATTTAAACACTTAAATGACATTGTTGCCACTACTAAAGTGATAGGCCATGATATGAAGTGACAAAAAAGTTAAATTATAACCAATAGTCACCAGCAATCAAGTGCCACCGTTCATTTTAGGGAAAAGAAAAATAATGGAGTTTGCTTCTTGGTGCACTGTAGAACTCAGAGAAAGACAATAATGAGCTCAGAACTTTAAATTCCCAGTCCTAGATCCAGGTAAGTAACCAGATGGACTCTATGACTGCCCTAAGAGAAACCTTTATCTGCTTTAGCTGCAGAGTGTCAGAATTTTTATACCAAGCCTAAAATCTAATCATGTGGATGGCTAAGTTACAACAAAATTTGAATATATAGTATCACAAGCCATCAAATTTAGAGACTTGATTGGGAAGGAGTGACAGAAGTGGGGTAGGAACATAAGGAAGATTCCAATGAGGCTAAGAACCTTGAGCCTCCAAATTTTGCCAAGCATCTTTTTTTTTTTTTTTTTTAAGATTTATTTATTTACTTTATCCATTTTAACCCTCCCTCCCCTGTTTGCTGTTTTGTGTCCATTCGCTGGGCAATTCTCTGTGTCTGTTTCCTACCCTCTTTTCTCATCCTTCTCCTCCTGTCTTCACCAGGATTTGATCCTGGGGAACTCCGATGTGGGAGAGAGGCATTCTGCCACCTGCGCCATCTCAGTTCCTGGTTTTTCGGTGTGTCTCGTCTTGGCTATCCCTTGTGTCTCTCTCCTGTTACGTCACCATCTTGCTGCGGTGCTCGGCAGGGCCTGGTGGCCTGCGCGCCTTCTATATTTTTCTTTATTTTACCAGGAGGTCCCAGGAATTGAACCCAGGTCCCTCCATATGGGAGACGGATGCCCAACCATTTGAGCCACATTCGCCCCCCTTGCCAAGCATCTTTTATAGCAGAAATAGAAATAGTCTTTTGTGTTCTGTCTGTGTAAATTACTTTTCCCTTGTCTGAAAAACTAGTAATGATTTTTTCTGAGTTGGTTGCTTTGTAGGGTCCAGTGGTCTGGGGCATGTCAAGGTGTGATGATAAATTCATCTATCAACCTGGCTAAGTTATGATGTCCAGTTGTTTGCCAAGGAAGCACTGGCCTGATTGTTACTGTGAATGTATTTTGTAGATAGATTTGCATTTATAGCTAGTTGATTACATTTGTAGCTCATTGCGTTACAATCAACAATAGAGATTGGCCTCAACAATGAGGAGAGTCTCCTAATCCAGCCCCTAATCCAATCAGTCGGAGGTCTTAAAAGCCAGAACTGAGGATTTCAGAAGTCAGAAAGAAGAATTTCTGCCTCTACTTCAGCTAGCCCCCTTTGCCTGGGGAATTCAACTATACCTCTATCAGAATTTCCAGCTTGAGGCCTGCCCTACAGAATTTGAGTTTGCCAATCTCCATTGTCACAGTATCCAATTCCTGTAACAAAACTCTCTCTCCCTCTCCTTTCTCCCTGTAACAAATATCTAAAAATGAGATAGTGGCTTTGGAACTGAGTAATGGGTAGAGGCTGGAAGATTTTTGAGGTACTTGACAGGAAAAGTCTAGATAATTCTGAAGAGACTGTTGGTAGAGCTATGGATATTAAAGGCCTTTCTTGTGAGGGCTCAAAAGTAAGAGAGCTGTGGAGAAAGTTTCTATTATTTTAGAAATTACATAGTTCATCATGAACGTTAAAGGTCTTAGAAGGAAATGCTAAATGTGGTATTAGAAACTGGAAGTAAAATAACCCTTGATATAAAGTAGTAGAGATCTTGGCAAAACTGTGTTCTGATGTCAGAAGGCAGAACTTGTAAGCGATGAAACTGGATATTTAGCTGAGATTTCCAAGCTACTAGTGGAAGGTGTGGCCTTGTTTCTCCTTAATGCTTATTGTGAAATGACAGAGGAAAGGGATAAACTGAGAATGAACTCTTAAGTGCAAAGGAACCAGCAACTGATGATTTGGAAAATTCTCAGTCTATCTGGAAAGTGTGTTCTGAGTCTAGGGCCAAAACTGGCCCTAACAGGGCCCATCCTGAGTTTCTGGCAGATGAATTCCTGGAGAATAGGATGCCATGTGAGGGTTTACCTGGACCATCTTTTGCTAAGGAGACTAGGCATATGACTCTTGGATCCAGTCAGCCATCACAGAGGAAACCAGGATTTGTCCAGAAAGGCTCCATGGAAATTTGTTTTGCCTGATGGTTTGGACCCCATTGAGCTACATGCAAAACTGACAAGGTTTTGAGAATTTTGTATGAACAGAAGCGTCACCAGCCTAGAATGAAAGGGTCAGAGACAGGATGATATGAAGAAAGAATGACATCAAGGCAGAATCTTGGAAGCAGGGGTCTGGACTGACGAGATCTCCTTGGGCCAAGAGAGAGTGGCTTCCGCCCAGGTATTTAGAGGGGGCAGGCTTTCTACCCCACTGTATGAAGAGAGTTCAGCCACCACCCCAATATTTGGAAAAGGTGGGGCTTACATCTCTTTCAGATATTGACTGCCACTCCAGTGCCTGGAGAGGGTGGATACTAAACCCCTGTGTATGGGGAGAGCATAACCACTACCCAGGTACTTGCAAAGGGTGGGGCTGCTGCTCCAGCGGGCCTAGAAAACAAAGCATCCATCCACAGATGACTCTCAGACCTTGAAATCAAATGGAATTATCCCTCCTGAGTTCTGGACTTACCTGAGACCCGTGACCCCAGTTTTACTTTTAATTTCTTACTTCTGGAATGGAATGACTATCTTAATCCTGTCTCACCATTATATCTTGAAAGCAGATAATTTGTTTTCTAGGTTTCACAGGTCCACAGATGGAGAGGAATTTTGCCCCAGGATAGACCACAACCATAACTGATGTTGATGAGATTTTGTACTTAAGAGTTATTACTGAAATGACTTTTGGGATATTGGGATGGGATAAATGTATTTTGCATTAGGGAAGAACATGTATCATTGTGGTCCAAAGGGCAGACTGTGGTAGACTGAATTATGTACCCTCTCAAAAGAGGTATAATCCCTCTTCCTATGCATATGAATTGATCTGTAAATAGGATCTTTTTAAGATATTATTTTTAGTTAAGATGTGGCCACCTGAATCAAGATTGGTCTTAATCCATATTACTGGAGGCCTTATAAAGATCTGGAAGCCAGAAGTCAGAGAAGATCACAGAAAGAAGCTGGAAGTCAGCAAAACTTGAAGAGCAGATACAAGGAGGGAGATATTGCCATATGATGAGAGGCAGAGATGCAAGCCAAGGAAGCTCAAGGATTGCAGCAAGGAAGCACCAGAATATTACAGAATTTGGGGGAAAGCATGGCCTTATTGATGTCTTCATTTTTTGATTTCTAGTTTTTGAAACCATTAGACAATAAATTTCTGTTGTTAAGCCAACCCATTGTATGGTATTTGTCATAGAAGTATGACAAACTAAGATATAACGTATCCCGTATCCCTCTTTCTAGGTAAAGGATAAGTTCCTTCATCTGAGTCCTCCTACCAGTAAGACAAAATGCCTACTGAGACTCTTTGGGTTTTAGAGACAACATATAAATGTAGAGACAACATTTGCATATATTACTCTGACACATTTATTAGGTAATTTGAAAGGCTGCTGCTTTGATGTGGATTCCAGAACAAGAAAATCAGCATCTAATCCAGTCTACTGCAAAATCTGCTTTGCCATTTGGGCCATATAACAAAACAGGTATGATTGTGATTTTACTTTGTTAGGTAGAAAGAAGCTGCATGGAACTTTTTGAAGGCCTCTTCAGAATTTTAGAGCAAAGCTATGTCTGCAACATACAATGGTGAGACAGTCTTAAGAATTTTAGAGCAAAGCCTCTGCAGATAACTCCTGTCCCTTTGAGAAACAGCTTCTGTTCTGCTATTGGCCCTTCTAGAGACAGATAGCTTGACCACAGGCCAACAACTTTTCTTGTGAATTAAGCTGCCTATCATGAACCTAGTGTTGTATGGCTCATTAAAGCATAAAACTAAGAATGCACAACAACAGTTATCAATTGGAAGTTCTATATTTGAGACTGGCCTTCATAAACTCCAATAGACAGAACTAAGTTGTACAAGTCTGGCTCCAACTTCTCCCTCTCTACATTGCCTCTTCTCTCTCTCAAGTTGTACCTATGAATGCATGGAGAGTTTCCCATTATCATTTGGCTAAGGAAAAGTAAATTAGCCTGGTTTAAAGATGGTTCTGCATTATATGCTAGCACATCCTGAAATTGGATGGCTATAAACCAACAACTGTATTTTGAGGTGGCCCTAAAGAATGCTGGTAAAGGAAAATCCTCTCAATGGGCAGAACTTCAAATGGTACATTTGGTGGTCCACTGTGTCTGGATTAAAGACTTGGACAGAAGTGTGAATCTATATTAATTCATGGGCAGCTGCTAACATTTGGCTGGATGGTTAGAGACATAAAAAACACAGGATTGCAAGATTGTTTATAAGGCAGTCTGGAGTGGAGATATGTGGATGAGTTCTCCAAATGGGCACAGAGTGTTAAGACATTTGTGTCCTATGTAAATGATCACCAAAGAACAACTTAAGCAAAGGAGAATCTTTATATAATAAGGTGGACAAGTGACCCATTCTGTGGCTGTCAGGCTTCATCTTTCTCCAGGTATCCCTGTCATTCCCAAAGGACATTTGCACAAAATGTTCACATAGACAGGAGTGAAGATTATGCATAGACTCAGCAATATGAATTTCCACTTATCAAAACCACTGCAGTGAAACCAAGCTACTGACAGCAGAAACAAATACTGAACTCCTGATTTAGCACTATTCCCTGGGAGGACCAGCCAACATTGGTAGCAGGTTGATTATACTAGAACTTTAATATTTCTTGTAAAGTTGCTCTATTGGCAATGAATTTCCTTAGTTTTGGCTTGTTGAGAAAGATTTTATTTCTCCTTCAATTTTGAAGGATACCTTTGCTGGGTATAGAATAATTTTGGGTTAATTATTTTTTTCCTTTCAGCACATTTCTTTCTTTTTTTTTTTTTTTAATTTATTTTTTTTAATTGTCGAGGGAAAGAATGAATGCAACCCTCCCCCCCACCAACACAAATTATGCAGCCAAGTTTCTCCCATGTGGGGAAATCACAGGGGTCAGCAGATCTCCAGTTCAATGGATCAGCCTTGTCCTGGGAAAACCACATTCATGATCATGGTATCTTCTCTGCCAGGTAAAATCTTTCAGCATTTTAGAGATGTCACTCTATTGTCTTCTTGCATGTGTAGTTTTGCAAGTTTCTAATAAGATGTCTGTTGTAACTCTAATTCTTGTCCATCTGTGGGTAAGGTGCTTTATTCTTTGTCTGCCTTCAAGATTTTCTATTTGTCTTTGGTTTGCGGCCAGTTGATTATGCTATGCCTAGGTTTCAGTGTTTTGGGATTCATCCTGCTTGATGTTCTCTGACATTCTTGGGTCTTTGAATATCTGTTAAGACTTTTGGACAAATTTCTTCAGATATTTCCTTTGCCCTTTGTTTTAGTTCTTAGGCCACTCAAGCAAATACCAATGAAATGGGTTGGGTTAAACAATGGGAATTCACTCATAGTTTGAATCCAAATCAATGTGTCACTGAGGCAATGCTTTCTTCCTAAAGAACAGCATTCCAGGACTGGATGCTGGCAATCCTTGACTTCTCTTTCACATGGCAAGGTACATGGAAGCATCTCCTGGACTCTCCCTTCTCTTCCAGGTTCCATTGAATTTCAGCTTCTTGCTCTCTGTGACTTTCTCTTGTTGTCTCAATTTCATTCCACTATAAAGACTCCAAAAATAGGAATAAGACCATACTAACTGTGTTGGGCCACACCATAACTGATGTAAACTCATCAGAAGGTCCTACTTACAGGAATAGATTAAAGAACATGTTTTTCTGGCAGTATATACAATTTAAAACCACGACAGCCATGTTATCTGGGACTCTAATTATGTGGAAGAGATATCATGTATCTCTCACATCTCTTGCATCTGGGTATTCTGCTTTCTTTTTTGTTCTTTTTTTCTCTTTGCATTTTAGTTTGGGCAATTTCTATTCTTTCTAAACTTTATTTTGTACATTTGATAATTGAAAATGTAAAGAATTAAAAACTAAAAAGAAAACACAGTTGAATAAAAATACACATTTCTCAGTTAAATGTACTAGATACATATAATTTTTTTTTTGAATTATACAATATGTTACACAATATATTTGGTTCATAGTAACGCAATCTTACAGTATTTGTCCTTTTGTGTCTGGCTTGCTTCACTCAACATAATGTCCTCCAGGTTTATCCATGGGCAATTTCTATTGACCTATCTTCAAGTTTACTGATTCTTTCCTTACCTGTGTTGAATCTACTGGTGAGCCCATTAAAGTCATTAATTGTCCATTACCGGGCTTTTTAAAAAATTGCAATCACTTGGGGTTTCCTTTGCATTGCTCCCCATGACAAATGTGTCTCTTTCAGCTCTCCCAGCTGAATTCCACTCTTGGTTTTTAAGTCAATTATTTTTAGCATGGAGGTGGGAGGTAGGAGAGGGGGACAGTCTATGATGTTCAGATTAAGTCACAGCCTTCAATAGCCACTTTGAATCTGGGTCTTGGGGTATGGGCTTCATAAGTGTGCTTGTCTCTCCTGAAGATGTAGTACTAGACCAAGTACATATATATTCCTGCTCTCCTCCAGAGGGTGGAGCACTCATATTTTCTTAAGAGTTTTTATTGATTCTTCCATTGCAGATTAAGGCTTTTGTTCCATAGGGAAGATAGGAGAGATAGGTTGGGGTGGAGTATCAGCAGTGGTTGCTGTTTCCCTTTCCCAGCCAGCACTGTGAGGGAATTTTTCTCAGGCTTCTGCCTACTTTTCATTGTGAGTGCCTGGTTGGTTTTCTGGAGGAAAATCCTGCAAGAGTGTGAAAACCCTATTCATCTGTGTCTTTCAGGAGTTTCATGTTCTCACTCTCGCCCGTAACTAGCCTTTAGCATTTTGTTATATATTCCTAGCTGAATCTTCTAATTGGTTTATATGGCACGTGGAAGCATCTGCTCAGTGTAAGCAAATGCTCAGATATTGTTTTTCTCTGTCTCCCTCCAGATTTCACATTAGTTATTTACCCTATAACCCTCGTTCTCTGATGGGTTCAAGAAAAGTCATCAATTTGTCCACCTTTTTTTTCTCATTGTAAGCATGGAAGTGACATTCTTTCCAGATATCTATATCTCTGGGCTAAAACTGGAAGCCAAGAATGCCCTATTAATGACTCAGTGTGGTGGCAACTGAGTGGCAACACTTTGTGGGGGCTGAGGTAATGTCCTCTACTCTTGTAATTAGAGAAGCAGTGGTTGGTCTGATTCAGTGACAAAATAAAATTCACATGTCTCAAAATCAAGATAGAAATGGGAGTGGCTCCTTTCACAATTACACTTAATGTTCCACTTTTGATAATTTTGCTTCGCATCCTCACAATTCTAGGGTCTACTGGTCTGGAAGTCTTAATTCCCAAGGGAAGAATGCTTTGTCAGTGGACAAAACATTGATTCCATTAACAGGAAGTCACTTGGCCTTTTTGGGTTCTTGCCAGTGAACCAACAGGCAAAGAGGAAATTATTGTACTGGCTGGGTGATTGATACTATTAAGGAGAAATTGGATTGCTGCTACATAAAGGGCTTTAGGAGAATTATGTCTGGAATACAGTAGATGGTCTAGGGATGCCTATTAGTACACCTAACGGAATATTACCATCCAATAAAGTCAGGAATGTTAATGACACAGACCTTTCAGGAATAAATGTTTGGATCATTCTATCAGGTAAAGAAACACAACCGGTGGAGGGTAATGGCAATATGTAATGGGTAGCAGAGGAAGAAAGTGACTAATTACAGAAACAAGGACCATAGTAATGAATATTTCTTCCTTCCTTTGATATATGTTATTTTTCTTTTTTTCCTCCCATTTAGCTAATATCTAATATAAGGTATGCAAATAAAGGGAAAGTATGACTCAGCTGTAAGACTAATTAACATCATCCAAAGTTGAACATACTGACTTTTTAAAAGCATGTTTTTGGTTGTAGGAAGGATAGTTGGATAGTTGTTTCATGTTAGGCAGAAGCACAATTTTTCTATTGGTTTATTTAAATGTTAACTATGGCTAAAAGTGGTATATATGGATGCCAGGTTGAAAAGGGGTGGATTTTGGAGTGTATTGTATCACTGTGGTTACTATGAGATTATGTTTCCCATTCTGAAGGGCAGTAGTAAGAGGAAAATTCTCCCAGTGGACAGAATTTTGAATGGTACATTTGGCTGTCCACTTTGACTCTTGGAAGATAGAAGTGAAGTAGCAGCATTTTTTTCTTCTTTTTAATTAGAGAAGCTGTGGGTTGGTTTACAGAAAAATCATGCATAAAATATAGGGTTCCCATATAGCACAAATGATTATCCACCAACTTCAAAGTGCCATCTCCACTTTGAGAAATGTGGGTTTCACTGTCAAGTACACAGGTCTCCTTCAACTCCTTCTAAGAAGACAATTTTGCTCAAAGAAAATGTCTCCTTCCAGTTAAAGCAACTCCATTAACTCAAAGAAGTTCATCTTCTGATTAATAGGAACTTTGTAATCAAAGATATTTATCCTTCAAAAATATAACTGCTTCTTCTAGTAGGAGAGGATGAGCTCTGGCTGTGCCACGGTTTAGGTTGAGGTTTGGGGTATCCCAGGGGCTTGGGCTTTGAGAAGTAAGGGGACAGCTTCAACTTAATTGAGCTGCCTTCCTTTGGCTACTCAAGGTTCATGGAGGGAGGTGGAGATGAACTTTTGCAAACCCACCACCATCCAAGGTTCCTTCTCAACCTGTTAAGATGATATGGCTAGTGATTTCACATAGGACAAAGAAATCAACCCTCAATCAATGGTGGGAGTGTTCAAGGTGCAGTCACACAGGTGCCTGTTTCCCTAAGCCACGGCTGGAAGCAGTTCTTTATAACAATCAAAAGCAAGCCTTTATTAACCTTGAGGGTGCTCCAGATGGGCGCCCAGTCTACCATGCGATTGGAGTTGAAGTCCAACACTTCCTCCCCGAGGCAGGCGCAAAGCGCGGCAGCGACATTGAGTCCTACAGCTCACAGGTGCTCTTAGTCCGAACAGCTGTGCAGCTTCACCGAGTGGATCATGGCGACAGGGGCAGGATTTGGAGGTCACTTGCCACAGAGACAACCCACAATCCCCTAGGAGCCCAGGCCTCGCTGCCCACCTCCCTCTGGTGCCTATGGCCAGCCAGCTGCAGCTCCATGCCTTGTGCAGAAAGAAAAGAACAGGGCCCTAGCCCAGGCTAGTCTGAGCCCTCCATGTTTCCCCGCCGCTCCGGCCCCCTTATAGTCTTCCCTGGGAGGAGCGGGGATGCATGGAGGATGTGATACAGTTAGGTTCAAGCGGTGGGAGGGGACTTTTGCCCATTTTTAAATTGAATTGTTTGTCTTTCTGTTGTTGAGTTGAAGGATTTCTTTATGTACTGTGGATATGAAACCTTTATGGGATATGTGGTTTCCAAATATTTTCTCCTATTGTGTAGGTAGTCAATTATTTTCATGATAAAGTCTTTTGAGGCACAAAAATTTTATTTTTGATGAGGTTCCCTCTATCTATTTCTTCTTTTGTTTCTTGTACTTTGGGTGTAACATCTAAGAAAACACTGTATAATGTTTTCCTATATTTTTTTTTCTTGGAATTTTATTGTTCTGGCTTTTATGTTTGTCTTTGATCCATTTTGAGTATATTTTTGTATGGTGTGAGGTAGGGGTCCACCTTCATTCTTTTGCAAATGAAGATCTGGTTTTCCTAGCACCACTTGTTGGAGACTGTTCTTTCCCAGTTGAATAGTGTTTGCCCCCTTGTCAAAAGTCAGTTGAGGGGTCGGATGTAGCTCAACTGGTTGGGCATCCGTCTCCCATATGGAGGGACCCGGGTTCGATCCCCGGGACCTCCCGGTAAAAAGAAAAAAAAGTCAGTTGACCATAGATGTGACAGTTTACTTCTGAAATCTCAATTTGATTCCATTGGTCTATATGTCTGTCCCTGTGCCACATTTTTAAAAGGATTTATTTATTTATTTGCTTTTATCCATTTTTACCCCGCCCCCCCGCCCATTTTTGCTGTTTTTGTGTCCATTCACTGGGTAACACTCTGTGTCTGTTTCCTGCCCTCTCTTTTCATCCTTCTCCCCATCTTCACTGGGATTCGATCCTCGGAACCTCTGATGTGGGAGAGAGGTGTCCTACTGCCTGTGCCACCTTAGTTCCTGGTTTTTCGGTGCATCATGTCTTGGCTCTCCCTTTGTCACTCTCCTGTTACGTCATCATCTTGCTGTGTTGCTCACGGGGTCTGACAGCGCACCCATGCACAGGGCCTGACAGCGCACCTGCTCATGGGGCCTGGTGGTGCAGCTGCACACAGGGCCTAGGGGGCTCACCTGCTGATGGGGTCTGGCAGCACACCCATGCATGGGGCATGATGGCTCACCCACTCGCGGGGCCTAGTGGTGCACTCGTGCATGGGGCCTGATGGTGCACCCGCTCATGGGGCCTGGTGGCGCACCCACTCGTGGGGCCTGGTGGCACGCCTGTGCATGGGGCCTGGGGGGCTCACCCACGTACGGGGCCTGGCGGTGCACCCGCGTACAGGGCCTGGTGGCCCATGCGCCCTCTCTATTTTTCTTTCTTTTCCTTTTTACTGGGAGGTCCCGGGGATCGAATCCAGTTACTTCCATATAGGAGACGGATGCCCAACCATTTGAGCCACATCCGTCCCCCTCCTATATCTCTCTCTCTTTTTTTTTTTTTTACTTTATTTTGTACATTTAATAATTGAAAACATAAACAATTAAAAACTAAAAAGTAAGCGCAGATGAATAAATATATACATTTCTCAATTAAATGTAATGGATACATGTAAAAAAAAATTTTTTTTTAATCAAACAATATATTACACAATATATTTGGTTCACAGTAATGCATTCGTAAAGTATTTGTCCTTTTGTGTCTGGCTTGCTTCACTCAACATAATGTCCTCCAGGTTCATCCATGTTGCAATATGCTTTATGACTTCATTTCTTCTTACAGCTGCATAATATTCCATCGTGTGAATAGACCACAGTTTGTTTATCCATTTATCTGTTGATGGACACCTAGGTTGTTTCCAACTTTTGGCAATGGTGAATAATGTGGCTATGAACATCGGTGTGCAGATGTCTGTTCGTGTCACTGCTCTCAGTTCTTCTGGGTATACACCCAGTAGTGGTATTGCAGGGTCACACGGCAAGTCTATATTCAACTTCTTTAGGAACTGCCAAACAGTCTTCCATAGTGGTTGTACCATCCAGCATTCCCACCAACAGTGAAGAAGTGTTCCTATCTCTCCACATCCTCTCCAACACTTGTAGTTCTCTGTTTTTTTAATAGTGTCCATTCTGATAGGTGTGAAATGATATCTCATTGTAGTTTTGGTTTGCATTTCCCTAATCATGAGTGATGTTGAGCATTTCTTCATGTGTTTTTTTGCCATTTGTATTTCTTCTTTGGAGAAATGTCTAGTCAAGTCTTTGGCCCACTTTTTAATTGGGTCATTTGTGTTTTTATTGTTGAGTTGTAACATCTCTTTATATATCCTTATCAGATATGTGATTTCCAAATATTTTTTCCCATTGAGTTGGCTGCCTTTTCACCCTTCTGACAAAGTCCTGTGAGGTGCAAAAGTGTTTAATTTTGAGGAGGTCCCATTTATCTACTTTTTCTTTTGTTGCAAGTGCTTTGGGTGTGAGGGCCAAGAAACCACCACCTACTACAAGGTCTTGAAGATGTTTCCCTACATTTTCTTCTAGAAGTTTTATGGTCCTGGCTTTTATATTTAGATTTTTTATCCATTTTGAGCTGATTCTTGTATAGGGGGTGAGATAGGGGAACTCTTTCATTCTTTTGGTTATAGATATCCAGTTCTCCCAACACCATTTGTTGAAGAGACTTTTTTCCCATCTGTGTGGGCTTGGTAGGTTTGTCAAAAACCAGTTGACTGTATAGGTGAGGGTTGATTTCTGGATTCTCAATTCCATTCCACTGATCGATATTTTATCTTTATGCCAGTACCATTCTGTTTTGACCACTGTAGCTTTGTAATATGTTTCAAGGTCTGGCAGTGAAATTCCTCCCACATTGCTCTTCTTTTTTAGAATGCTTTTGGCTATTAGGGTGCACTTACCCTTCCAGATGAATTTGGTAATTGCCTTCTCTAATTCTGTAAAGTAAGCTGTTGGGATTTTGATTGGTATTGCATTGAATCTATAAATCAGTTTGGGCAAGATTGACATCTTCACGATATTTATCCTTCCAATCCATGAACACGGAATGTCTTTCCATTTGTTTGGGTCTTTTAAATTTTCTTTTAGCATTGTTTTGTAGTTTTCTGCATATAGGCCCTGTACTTCCTTGGTTAAATTAACTCCTAGGTATTTGAGTCTTTTTGTTGTTATTGAAAATGGAATTTTCCTCCTGATTTCCTCCTCAGACTGTTCAGTACTAGTGTACAAAAACATTACTGATTTTTGAGTGTTGATCTTATATCCTGCCACTTTGCTGAACTCATTTATTAGTTCAAGTAGCTTTGTTGTGGATACTTCAGGATTTTGTAAATACAGGATCATGTCATCCGCAAACAGTGAGAGTTTTACTTCCTCTTTTCCTATTTGGATGCCTTTAATTTTTTTGTCTTGTCTAATTGCCCTAGCTAGAACTTCTAGTACAATGTTGAATAACAATGGTGACAGTGGGCATCCTTGTCTTGTTCCTGATCTTAGGGGGAAAGCTTTCAACCTTTCCCCATTGAGTATGATGTTGGCTGTGGGTTTTTCATTATGCCTTTTATCATATTGAGGAATTTTCCTTTTATTCCTATCTTTTGAAGTATTTTTATCAAAAAAGGATGTTGAATTTTGTCGATTGCCTTTTCTGCATCTATTGAGATGATCATGTGGTTTTTTTCCTTCAATTTGTTAATGTGGGGTATTACATTGATTGATTTTCTTATGTTGAACGAGTGTTGCATACCAGGAATAAATCCCACTTGGTCATGATGTATAAGTCTTTTGATATGCTGTTGGATTTGATTTGCAAGTATTTTGTTGAGAATTTTTGCATCTATGTTCATGAGAGAGATTGGTCTGTAATTTTCTTTTCTTGTGGAATCTTTATCTGGCTTTGGTATTAGTGTGATGTTGGCTTCATAAAATGTGTTGGGTAATTTTCCCTCCTCTTCAATTTTTTGGAAGAGTTTAAACAGGATTGGTGTTAATTCTTTTAGAAATGCTTGGTAGAACTCACCTGTGAAGCCATCTGGTCCTGGACTTTTCTTTGCTGGGAGATTTTTGATGATGGATTCAATCTCCTTAATTGTGATTGGTTTGTTAAGTTCTTGTATTTCTTGTTGTGTCAGTGTAGGTTGGTTATGAGTTTCTAGAAATTTGTCCATTGCATCCACGTTGTCTAGTTTGTTGGCATATAGTTTCTCATAATATCCTCTTATGATTCTTTTTGTTTCTGTGAGGCCATTTGTAATTTCCCCCCTTTCATTTCTTATTGTTTTTATTTGCATCTTCTCTCTTTTTTTCTTTGTTAGTCTAGCGAGGGGTTTGTCAATTTTATTGATCTTCTCAAAGAACCAGCTTTTGGTTTTGTTGATTTTCTCTATTACTTTTCTGTTCTCATTTTCATTTATTTCTGCTCTAATCTTTATGATTTCTTTCCTTCTTTTTGCTTTGGGATTGGTTTGCTGTTCTTTTTCTAGTTTCTCAAGTTGTTCAGTTAAATCTTTGAGTTCAGCTCTTTCTTGTTTCTTAATATAGGCATTTAGGGCTATAAATTTCCCTCTCAAGACTGCCTTTGCTGTATCCCATAAGTTTTGATATGTTGTGTTCTCATTTTCATTTGTCTCAGTATATTTACTGATTTCACTTGAAATTTCTTCTTTGACCCACTGAATATTTAGGAGTGTCTTGTTCAGTCTCCACACATTTGCAAATATATTTTTTTCCTTTCTGTTATTGATTTCTAGTTTCATTCCATTATGATCTGAGAAGGTGCTTTGTATAATTTCAATCTTTTTATATTTATTGAGAGCTGTATTGTGACCTAACATGTGTTCTATCCTGGAGAAAGATCCATGGGCACTTGAGAAGAATGTATAACGTGCTTAGTTTGGATGCAGTGTTCTGTATATGTCTGTTAGGTCTAACTTGTTTATCATATTGTTCAATTTCTCTGTTTCCTTGTTGATCTTTTGTCTAGTTGTTCTATCTAATGATGTTAGAGGGGCGTTGACGTCTCCGACGATTATTGCAGAAATGTCTATTTCTCCCTTCAGTTTTGCCAGAGTTTGTCTCATATATTTTGGGGCACCCTTGTTTGGTGCGTAGATATTTATGACTGTTATATCTTTGGAGGATCGTCCCTTTTATTAATATATAATGGCCTTCTGCATCTCTTATCACTTTTTTGCATTTGAAGTCTGTTTTGTCTGATATTAGTATAGCTACCCCTGCTCTTTTCTGTTTACTATTCACGTGGAGTATCTTTTTCCAACCTTTTACTTTCAGCTGGCTTGTATCCTTGGGTCTGAGATGAGTTTCTTGTAAGCAGCATATGGATGGCTCATGTTTTTTTATCCATTCTGTCAGCCTGTATCTTTTGATTGGGGAATTTAATCCATTCACATTCAATGATATTACTGAAAATGCACTATTTATTTCCCTCATTGTATTCTTTGGTTTTCATATGTCATCTTGTTTTTGTCTCTCTTTTTACTCTTTTGGTTATCCTTTCTGCTTTTCTTTCTTCTATACTCTCCTCCAAGTCTCTCTCTCCTGTCTTTTTCTTTCAGGTTCTAAGGCTTCCTTTAATATTTCCTGCAAAGGTGGATTCTTTTTTGCAAACTCTCTTAGTTTCTGTTTGTTTGTGAATACTTTATATTCACCTTCATATTTGAAGGACAGTTTTTCTGGATAAAGAATTCTTGGCTGGCAGTTTTTCTCTTTCAGTTTCCTAATTGTATCATACCACTGTCTTCTCACCTCCATGGTTTCTGAAGAGAAATCTGCACTAAGTCTTACTGGACGTCCTTTGTACGTGATCATTTGCTTCTCTCTTGCTGCTCTGAGAATTTTCTCTTTATATTTTACATTTGACATTCTGAATAATATGTGTCTTGGCATAGGTCTATTTGGATTTATTCTTATTGGGATACGGTGTGCTTCTTGGACATGTAAGTTCATTTCTTTCGTGAGAGTTGGGATATTTTCAGCTATTATTTCCTCAGATACCCTTTCTGCCCCTTTTCCTTTCTCTTTTCCTTCTGGAACTCCCATGACACGTATATTCTTGCGTTTTGTATTGTCATTCAAATCTCTGATCCCCTGCTCAATTTTTTCCATTCTTTTCTCTCTCTGTTCTTTTCTCTCTTCAATTTTAGCTGCTCTGTCTTCAGTATTCAGTATCACTTATTCTTTCTTCTATCATTTCGAGTCTGCTGTTGTATGCTTCAAATGTAGTTTTTACTTCACCTATTGTGTCTTTCATTCCCATGAACTCCGTTACTTTTCTGTTCAGTGTTTCAAATTCTTCTTTGCATTCGCTCAATGACTTCTTGATTTCATTGATCTCTTAAACTATATTCTCTTTAATCTCATTAATTTGATTTTGGAAATTTGTGCTCATCTCACTGATTAGTTCTCTCAAATTCTGCATCTCTTCTGGGACTTTGCTGTATTCCTTTTCTTGGGCCATGTCTCCTATTTTCTTAGTATGGCTTGTATACTTTTGCTGGTGCTTAGGCATCTGGTTAGTTTGTATTTTACTTAGATGCTCTATCTCTTTCTCTTTTATGGAGGTTTAGTGGCAGGAGGCTGTGATTTTTGGCTCAACCTTGATTGTTAGGATTGTTCTGCTGGTTGCTCAAAACTGGGCACTGGACCCAGTAATTGGTTGTAGAGTCTTTTCCTAGGGACTTGGGCAGGGAGGCTATAGAGGCCAGGAAAAGGCTCTCTTACTTATTAATTTTCTTATGTGCACTTCCTTGGTTTGCCAGGAGATGGCGCTTGTTGGCAGCTCTCAGTTCAATGCCTGGTCGGAGCGTATTTGTTGTGACACAGGCCAGATCAATGTGATAGAGCTTCCTGTCTGGGGGCTAAGAGCCCTGTGATTCAAACTTTCTGAGACAGTCCTCCAGACTTCTCTCATAGCGCCCCCCTTTTCCCAGTAGGAAATATTTCCACTTCCTTCTGAATCATCAACAATCACTCCCTATTAGTAGAGGAGGAGATTGGGAGGTTTGTATATCTTTAGCCCCTTGCAGGCTCCAAGGCAAACAATGGCGCAGCCCCACCCAGCCTGGAAGGGCTCTCGGGACAGGGCAGACCAAACCTGGGAGTCCAAAGCAGGGTCAGCCCCATGCTCTCTCTCCCCTCGCCCTTTGGAGTCCTCAACAATTAGTCCAGGTTAGAAGAGAGGGAGGTTGGGAGGGTCAGATTTCTCCAGTCCTTTCTAGGCTCCCAGGGCAAACCGCCATGTGGAAGGGTCCATGGGGCTCCGCAGTCCAAATTTCAGGTCAAAAAGAACCTGAGTCAACCCAAGGCTGTGTCCCTCTCTCTCCCCTTTCCGGGAGTGGCAGATCCCTGAAGCCCCCTTTGTCTGTGGTCGCAGGCCCAGAAGCCCGAGAATTCTGGAGAGTGTGGGGGAGGGTGCCAGCAGCAGCAGAAGCTGCTACTTGCAACTCACGGTTCTGTTGGTGCTATTTCCCTCTTCTGTCCCTCTCTCCTCTGGGTGGTGTGCAGCCTTCACCTGCTGTCTTAAACCCTAGATCTTTTTCGGGGCTGTTTCTGCCTGTCCTCTAGCTATTTTTCTGGAGAAGAGATTCCCGTGTCTTACTAGTCCGCCATCTTCCCGGAAGTCTCTCTCTAGATTTATTCTTTTTTTTTTTTTTTTTTTTTTCAGGGCGCCAGGACCAACAATCACCAGCTGCCCTAGCAACAAAAATTATGCTCCCAAAATCTCTTGATGTCGATTCCGCACGAAGAGCAAACGAGGCGCCCTACGTGTGCCACTCATGACAGAAGCCCTTTCTAGATTTATTCTTAAACATTTGATTCTTTTAGTTGCAATTGTAAATGGAGTTTTTTCTTGTAGTTGATTTCTTCTTCCAATTGTTCATTACTCATGCACAGAAACACTACTGAGTTTTGGGTATTGATTTTGTACCCCAACACTTTGCTGAATTCATTTTTTAGCTCTAGGAGCATTGTTATGGATTTTTCAGGATTTTCTGTATATGGGATCATATCCTCTGTAAGTAGGGACAATTTTATTTCTTCCTTTCCAATTTGGATTTTTTGTTTGTTTGTTTTGTTTTGTTTTGTTTTGTTTTTCCTTGTCTACTTTCTCTGGCTAGAACTTCCAGTACAATATTCAGAAAAGTGTTGACAGTGGAAATCCTTTTCTTATTCCTGATCTTAGAGGGAAAGCTTACACCATTAAGGAGGATATTAGCAGTGAGTTTTTCATATATGCTCTGTATCATGTTGAGGAAGTTTCCTCCTATTCCTTTTTTTCTAAGTGTTTTTATCAAGAAGCAGTGGTAGATTTTAAAAAATCCCTTTTCTGTATTCATTGAGATGATAAGGTGTATTTTTCCCTTCATTCTGTTAATGTGGTTTATTACATTAATTGACTTTCTTACGTCAAACCACCCTTGTATACCTGGGGTAAGTCTCACTTGATAATGGTATATAATTTAGTGTACTGTTGGATTCAGTTTGCTGATATTTTGTTGAAGATTTTTGCATCTATATTCATAAGAGATATTTATCTGTACTTTTTCTTGTGGTATCTTTAGGAGTTTTTGTATGAGGGTGATGTTGGCCTCATAGAATGAATTAGAGAGTGTTCTCTCCTCTTCAGTTTTTTGAAAGAGTTTTGCAGGATGGTGTAGCATTACTTTCTGAAAGTCATCAGTCAGATGTTCTTCCAGGTTGTCCTTGCTCTACTGTACTTCCCATGCTGTTCTGCTTTATGCTGGTGACCCTTTTGATCAGCCCCAACCACTAAAAGACTCTTGGCCCATAAAACTGGTAGCTACGTAAGAGACAAGAGTTTTCCTTGTCAGTCCATGTTCATTGGCTGGGTATCATTAGCTTATCTGATTGACTGGTGGGTGGTTCCTTCACTTATCTTCCAACTACTCCTCATGGGATTTTACTTCCAAATCTCACAATTTTATAAGGTCTAATTTCTATACTAAATCCCTTATCCTATAACACTTAATAGTAATTTCTTCTCTCTTGACTGAACTGGTAATGATATACTTCACTTAACAGAAGAAGGAGGAATGATTGTGGACAGGCAAAAACAATTGATGTGAGTTAAAGAAACTTTTATTCAAAATGGCAGACTAAAAAATCAAATAAATATGAAAGTAGGCATTAGCAGAAGAATTGAGGAGCAAAAAAACATATAAGACTTACAAACACAAAATAGCAAAATAGCAGAAGAAAGTCCTTCATTATCAGTAGTGATGTTAAATGGATTAAACTCTCTGTCAAAAGGCAGAGGTTTGCAGAATGGATAAAAAGCATGACCCAGCCATATGCTACTTGAAATTCAAAAACACAAGTAAGTTGAAAGTTGAAAGGAGAGAAACAAATATACCATGCAAGCTATGGGAACCCAGGGCACGGGGATGCACACCCCCCCACCTCCTTTAAATGAAACACAGCCCAAAGCATGTAGCTGTCGGCATAAACTGGACACTCACTAGTTAAAAAGTAACAGCCTCCCTGGACACTCACTAGTTAAAAAGTAACAGCCTCCCTGGAGGAAAGAATTAACAGATGGTACTACAAACTCTAATTTTCTCAAGGCTGTCTACTTCCTTCCTGCGATAACATCACCAAACACTTCATCTGTGTGCTTCATGTAACTCTTGCAGAAACTGTCTCATACCCTATGGAATGTCTTTGTCCTGAGACCCCTTACATTGCCCTTCCTTTTCTCCTACTTTGCAGAGCACAATCTTCATTCTCTGAACCGCTGCTATCAGAAAGCCGTTCCCAAAAAGCTCATGTCTAACCCTTTGCCTGGTGCATTCTTTGGTATGCAGCCACCCTGACCCATACCCTTCAGGAGTTGGGTTGGAACACAAGTAGTAAACAAAAGACAGGTGGAGTAGCTATACCAATAATAGTTAAAATGGATTTTAAGTGAAAAACATTTGTAAGGGATAAAGACAGTCATTATATACTGATAAGGGGGTCAATTCAACAAGAAGATGTAACAATTTTAAGTATATATGCACCTAACAGAGAACCCCAAAATATATGAAGAAATACTGACAGATTTGAAGGGAGGTATTGATGGTTTCAAAGTAATAGTAGGAGAATTTAATACACCACTTTCAATAACAGATAGAACATCTAACATCTAGACAAATGATCAATAAATACTTGAATGATACTCTAAACAAGACCTAATATATATAGAGCGGGGGGGAGGGAGGGAAGGAGGGAGGGAGAGAGGGTGAGAGAGAGAGAGATTAAGAAAGACAACATTTCACCCAACAAAAACATAAAGACATTCTCAAGTGCACATGAATCATTCTCAAGGCTAATCCACGTCTTAGGTCACAAAACAAGTCTCAATAAATTAAAAAATTTGAAATCATACAATGTATCTTTTCCAACCACAATGGAAAGAAGCTAGAAATCAATAACAGATGGAGAAATGGAAACTTTTAAAATATGTGAAAACTAAACAATATACTCTTTTTTTTTTTTTTTTTTTTTTTTTTTTTACCGGGAGGTCCCGGGGATCGAACCCGGGTCCCTCCATATGGTAGACGGACGCTCAACCAGTTGAGCCACCTCCGCCCCCCAACAATATACTCTTAAACAACCAATTGGCTAAAGAGGAAATCACAAAGGAAATTGAGAAATATATCGAGGTAAATGGAAATGAAAATAAAACATACCAAAACTTACAGGATGCAGCAAAGGCAGTGCAGAGAGGGAAATTTATAACTCTAAATGCTTACATTAAAAAAGAAGAAAGATTTAAAATCAGAGGCCTATCCTCAAAGTAGGAAGAACTAGAAAAAGAAGAACAGACTAAACCTAAAGCAAGCATAAAGAAGGAAATAACAAAGATTAGAGTGGAAATAGATATAATAGAGAACAACAACAACAAAAAAACAGTAGAGAGAATCAACAAAACCAAAAGCTAGTTCTTTGAAAAGATCAAGACAATTGACAAATATTTAGTTAGACTGACAAAGAAAAAGAAGAGAAAGGATATAAATACAAAACACATGAAATGTAAAGGGGGGCGTTATTACCAACCATGATGAATAAAAAGGATACTATGAACAACAGTATACCAATAAATTAAATAACCTAGATGAAATGTACAAATTCTTAGACACATAAACTAGCTTAACTGACTCAAGAAGAAACAGAATATCTCAAAAAACCAATTACTAGTAAAGAGATTGGACCAGTAATCAAAAACATACCAACAAAGAAAATCCCAGGACCAGATGGCTTAACAGAGGAATTATACCAAACATTCCAAAAAGACAACACCAATTTTGGTAAACTCTTCCAAAAAACTGAAGAGGAGGGAGCCCTCCCTAATTCATTCTACGAGGTCAACAACACCCTCATACCAAACTATGTAAAAATACCACAAGAAAATAAAATTATAGATCAATATCTCTTGTAAATATAGATGCAAAAATCCTCAACAAAATCCTAGCAAACTGAAAACAATGGCACGTTAAGAGAATTACACACTATGATCAAATGGAATTGATCTGTACTTAAGAAAGGTTAAAAATAAGAAAATCAATTAATGTAATACACCACATTAAAAGAATGAAAAAAGGAAAAAAACAAATGATCATCTCAATTGATGCAGAGAAGGAAATTGAATAAAATCTACCACCCTTTCTTAATAAAAACACTGAGAAAACTAGGAATAGAAAGAAACTTCCTCAACATGATAATGGGCATATATGAAAAACCCACTGCTAACATCCTATTTACTGCTTTCCTTCTAAGATCAGGAACAAGACAAGGATGCCGACTGTCATCCATTACAAGGAGGTTGAATGTGAAAGTATAGGAAAAATTATACCATGTAAATAGTAACCAAAAGAGCTGGGTTATCAATACTAATATCAGGTAAATTCAATTTTAAGTAAAAACTGTTGCAAGGTCATAGAAAGTCACTATATACCGATAATGTGGTCAATATAAAAAGAAATCATAACAATTATACACATATATATATATACCTAGTGGCAAAGCCCCAAACTATATGACATAACTATTGACAGATTTGAAGGAAAAATAGATGGGTCTACATTCATAGTGGAAGACTGAAATATACCAGTTCCAATAATGGACAGAACTTTTAGAAATAAGTTAAATAAGGAAATAAAAGACTTGAATTAACACCAGTCTGCTCAAACTCATCCCAAAAAATTGAAAAGTATTGAACAGTCCTTCACTCATTCTTTGAGGCCAACATTACACTAATTACAAAGTCAGGTGAAGATACCAAAGTAAGAAAATTATAGACCTATATCTCTTACGAATATAGATGTAAAAATCCTCAACATAACACTAGCCAACTGAATCCAACAGCACTTTAAAAGAATTATATACCATGATCAAATGGGATTTATCTGAGGTATGCAAGGGTGGGTCAAGAGAAGAAAATTAATTAATGTAATACACCACTGTTTTAGTTTTCTATAGTGCTTAAATCAGATACCATGAAACGGTAAACATGGCAGCATCTGCTGGACTCTCCCTTCTCTTCAGTTTTCGTTGCCTTCAGATTCTTGTTCCATGGTTTCTCTCTGTCTCTGTCTCTGTCTCTCTCTCTCTCACCTGTCTCTCTCTCTCTCTGTATTCATTCCATTTATAAAGGTCTCCAGTAATAGGATTAGGTCCTACCATGAATGAGGTGGGTCACACCTTAACTGAAGAAGCCTCAAGAATAGATCCTACTTACAATGGGTTTACATCCACAGGAATGGATTATATTTAAGCATGTTTTTTGGGGTACATACAGCTTCAAACCACTACAACCACAATAACGAATGAAGGAAAAGACCATATGATTAACTGAATAGATACAGAAAAGGCATTTGACAAAATCCAGCAGCCCTTCTTGATAAAAACACCGAAAAAGTAGGAATAAAGGAAGAGCCTATCATCACATTTATATGGAAGGGAAAGGGACTCTGAAGAGTCAAAGCAATCTTCGAAAAGAAGAACAAAGTTGGAGGACTCCACACTTCTTCATTTCAAAACTTATTACAAAGCCACAGTAATCAAAACAGCATGGTACTAGCACAAGGACAGACTTAGAGCAATGGAAATGCATTGAGAGTTCAGAAGTAAACCATCACATCTATAACCAATTTATTTTTGAAAAGGTTGCCAAGTCGACTCAGTGGGGATAGAATAGTCTCTTCAACAAATGGTGCTGGAAAAACTGGATCTTCATTTGCAAAAGAATGAAGGTGGATCCCCACCTATCTAACATCATATACAAAAATCAACTCAAAATGGATCAAAGACCTATATACAAGAGTTAGAACTATAAAATTTCTAGAGGAAAATGTAGAGACTCATCTTCAGGACCTTGTCTTAGATAATCATTTCTTTAAACCCAAAGCACAAGCAACAAAAGAAAAAAATGGCTCACTGGAGCCGCATCAAAATTAAAAACCTTTTTGTATCATATCAAAGGACTTCATCATGAAAACAAAATCACAACTTAGAGAGTGGGAGTAAATATTTGGAAACCACTTTCTTTTCTAATAAGGGTTTAATATCCAGCTATATATAATAATATTACAATTTGAGAACAAAAACACAACCCAATTCTTAAAATGTCTAAAAATGTGAGTAGATATTTCTCCAAAGAAGATATACAAATGGCCAAAAGCACATGAAAAGATGCTCAAGTTCACCTAGATGACATTATGTTGAGTGAAGCAAGTCATACACAAAAGGACAAATACTTTATGATTGCATTACTATGAATTAAATATATTGTGTAACACACTGTATGATTCCATTTATATAAAATGTAAATATAAATCAATTTACAAAATGATATTTGATCAGTGGTTATGTAGGGATAGGGAAGGCATGCTAAGGCATGTGGAGTTTTTCTTTTTTGGAGTAATGAAATAATTCTAAAATTTTTTTGTGATGATGAATGCACAACATTGTGATTACACTAAAAGCCATTGATTATTCACTTTAGATCATAGGGTGTGCGAATATATCTCAATAAAACTGCAGAATAAATAAATAATTGTGCAATAATAGCCAGAAATAGCAGCTATGTACAGCAGGGGAACTATAGAGAGATTGAGAGGTGAAGAATTTTCTTGTTTGTTTGTCTGGTTTTTGTTTATTATTATTATTATGGAAATAATGAAATGCTCAAATAATGACTGAAGTGATGAATGCACAACCATGTGATTATACCAAATACCATTGATTGTACATTTCAGATGAATTGAATGCTTTATTAATATCTATCAATAAAATAATTTGTTAAAAAAAATAACAAATATAAGCCATTCATTCCCTCTCCCTGCTCCCCCTCCCCAAAATGTTCAAGCCCAACATCGTTAGCCATTAGGGAAATGCATATCAAAACCACAGTGAGATACCATTTCACACCCACTAGAATAGTAACTATAAAACAATCAGAAAATAAGTGTTGGAAAGGAGTTGGAACAATAGGAAAACTTGTCCATTGTTGGAGGGAATGTAAAATGGTGCAAGTGCTATGGAAAACAGTTTGGCAGTTCCTCATAAGTATAGAATTACCATATAACCTGGCAACCTCACTTCTTCCATATATTCAAAAGAGTTGAAAGCATGGCCTCAAACATATATTTAAGCACTGATATTCCTAGCGGCATTATTCACAGTTGCCAAAAGATGGAAGCTACCTAAGTGTCCATCATTATATGACGGATAAACAAAATGTGGTATATACATACAGTACACTATTATTATTCAGCCATAAAAAGGAATGAAGTTCTGATACATGTGACAACATGGATGAATCCTGAAGGCATCATGTTGAGTGAAATAAGCTAGACACAAAAGGACAAATATAGTATGATGTCACCAATATGAAACAATTAGAATAAGAAAATTCTTTTTTTTTTTTTTTTTTTTTTTTTTTTTAAAGATTTTTTTTATTTTTTTATTTATCCCCCCCTTGCTGCTTGTGCTCGCTGGGTCAGCTAACCACGCCGTGCGGGCAGGCTTGCCTTCACCAGGAGGCCCCGGGAACCGAACCCGGGGCCTCCCATATGGTAAACGGGAGCCCTACTGATTGAGCCACAGCCGCTTCCCAAGAAAATTCATAATGTGAGAAACTAGAATACAGGTTACCAGGGGTCAGGTTGTGGGTAGGGAATGGAGAGTTAATTAGGTTTTCTAGATTTTCTGCTTTAGGTGATGGAAAATTTTTGTAATGAATGGTGGTGATTGTAATGAAGATTTTTCAATGTAATTCACACCAGTGAATTGTATATTTGAATGTCATCAAAAGGAAAAATTTTAGGTTGCATATATTTTAGTAGAATAAGCTTTTAAATAAATCATAGGAGACTAAAACACAGTGAACCCTTATGTAAACTATGGACTATATGTCATAGTACAATTATAATAATGTTCTATAAATTGTCACAAAATATCACACTAATATAAAGTGTTAAAAATGTAGGTTGGCCGGGGGCAGGGGGGATTTGGGAACTTTGTATTTTCTGCATGATTTTTTTCTCTAAACCTACAACTTCTTTGAAAGAAAAATATTATATATAAAAAAAAACAACTATATACAATACTAGAAGTCAATGTTATTTGTTTACCAATGTACAGATTGAGTATCATGTTTCATATACTTTAAATCAAGAGCTACATATATTGTATATAAATTTAAGACTAATATAAATTAAATATTTGAAAAGGTTTTCTAGCAGCCCCATACAAATGTTGGGAATTCTACAAAAATTTCTGAGTATTTACAGAACTACAGAGTGGATTGCAATAAGAAGCAAGAAAATGGATCCTTGAGAGTACTGGCAAATGACTTTGTTAAGAATTATTTTATCTATACTAATTGATAGAAAGTATCTGAGAACTCAGTTAATTTGTCTCTTTTTTTTAACTTAAGTCATTTTGCTGCTCAAATCTTCAAAGTGAGAAGTTGTGTATTTCTTTCTTTTTTTTTTTTTTTAGTCAATAATAATTTTAAAAAATTCTTTGAAAGATACTTAGATTACATAAATGTTACACAAAAAAATATAGAGATTTTCACATGCCCCATTCCCCACACCTCCCACACCCTCCCACATGAACATCCTTCATTATTGTGGCACATTCATTGCAATCGATAAATGCATCCTAGGGCTTTGCCATTAAGCATGGACCATAGTTCACATTGTAGTCTACACTCTCTCCCACACAGTTCTGCATGTTATGCGATTATATAAAATGGCCTATATCTGTTGTACCAATGTCATTCAGGACAATTCCCAAGTCCCAAAAAAGCCCCTGTAATACCTCTGTTTTTCCCTCTCCCTGCCCCCAGAGCCTCCAGTGGCCACTGGCTCCACATCAATGTTGTAATTTCTTCCATTGCTAGAATTACAATGTCTTTAGTAGAATACCAGTAAGTACACTCTAGTCCATAGTTCTTTCCCCAATCCTGAGGATTCTGGGATGGTGATATCCACTCCACCTCTAATTGAGAGGGGGTTTATATCCCATGGGGAAGATAGATGGGACCATCTTGCTTGCAGTTGCAGACTCTCTCTGTTCCTTGGGATGGTCGTTGTCCATCATCATCTCCTTGTTAGCTGTCCTGGGTGAGTCCAATGAGCTGTAGAGTAGGTGTTGCAACTCCGCTGAGGTTCCGGGCACAGCTGGCCTTCATAGAATTTTGATACATTTGCCTTTTATTTTGAGGATACAGAGTTAGAGATATGAAGAAGCATTCCCATTTGTCTTTGAATAATATAAGGGGGGAAAATATTTAAGGTTATGATTCTCATTATGGCAGTGATGAGTGTCATATCCTGGGCAGCAAAAGTATCAATGTGTTCTTAAAATGTGTGTTGATAAAATGTTTTTGATATATAGGGGTTCTGTGAAATGTGGGCAGAGGCCCCCTTTCCTAGCTATAATTGCAGGATTGATTTTAGCCTTTTTACCGATTATCAGTTAAAATTCTTCCACAAGACTCATTTCACCCACTCAGGGACCTATCTACCTTGAAGATAGTTCTAATGGCCCTTCACATTTCTGTTGACTTCCTGTATTAGTTTTCTATTGTTTATTAACAAATTACCACAAATTTAGTGGCTTCACACAACACACATTAACTGACAATTTCAGAGGGTCCGGAATATGGATCCAACTTGTCTGAATCTTTTGTTGAGAATTTCACAAGGCTGCAATCAATCAGTCAGCCAGAATGCATTGTCATTTGAAGGCTCGATTGGGGAAAAGCCTACTTTCAAGATCATTTAGTTTGTTGGCAGAATTCATTTCCTCATGGCTCTATGAGTGAGGGTAATGGCTTTCATTGCTGGAGGTTGACTAGAAGCCACCCACTGGTCCTAGTGGCTACATGCAACTCCTTGGCATGTAGGCGTCCTCAACATAGCTGCTGTGTTCATCAATTTCGCCTGGAGAATCTCTTCCTCAGAGAGGGCCTGGTCACTTTTTTAAGGGCTGTCAACAGATTAAGTTCTGTCCACATAGGATACTATCTCTTATGATTAACTCAAAACCAACTGATGGGGAGCAGATGTGGCTCAAACAGTTGAGGGCCTGCTTCCCACATGGGAAGTCCCAGGCTCAATCCCTGGTCCCTGGTACCTCAAACAAAACAAAACAAAACAAACAAAACCAAAAAACTCAACTGTTTGGGACCTTAATTACATCTGCAAAATTCATTTACCTTTGCTAGAAATGAGTCACAATTTCCCACACACTCATGAGGAGATGATTATATAGGGTAATAACACCAGGGAGAAGGTATTATGGAAGTCATCTTAGAATTCTGACTACCATACTCCCTATTTCTAGGAGTTGTTTTCGTGAGTTTTCCCAAGTTGCCTACTCACTGCCTCACTAAGCTTTTCTGCATATTGGAGGACAATAATAAAAATTATTACATTATGGTTGACTCATCTTTTATCCTAATGGGAGTGTGGGAATATAGTATTGTTATTACTCCTATAAATAGTACTACTATAAATACTATTAGCTAATGCATATTTAGCTTTTATTATATACCCAGCATTGTGTGTAGTGTTTTATTGTAATTTAACCTTCATAAAACCTTATCAGGGGACTTCTGGAAGATGGCATCAGAACAGGTAGACAGGGTTCAATTCTCTCATAAAAACAATGGAGGAAGGGCAAAAAGTTGTCCAAGGGAGTTACTTTGGGGATCTGCAGACCAGGAGGCTGCAGCACAGGGGGGCAAGGGACAAAGAGACAAAGAAGAAGCTGAAACAAAACCCATGAGTTACTAACCCCTGTGGCAGGTAAGGGAACCTGTCCCCTATTCTCAAGGCAAACAGCCTGAATAAAACCCAAGGCTCATTGCAGCCAACTGAGAGGGGAATGGACATCTTCCTCCCTGGGAAAAGGGAGAATGTGGCAGAGGACAGAAAGTAGTTTCTCTTCCATGAATTTGGCCAGCACGGTCCACTTTATATCTCAGCTCTGGACAGACCAGAATCATGGGCAAATAGAGGTTGAAAGAGACACCCTCTGTGGAAAGATTCACCGACAAGCACCATCTGCTGGCCAGCTGGGAAACTGCAAGGAGAAAAACTGCTTTTAGGAACTCTTGTCCGAAATCCCTTGCAGCACATCTGCACCTCATTTGTGAGTCCCTGGCCCTATTTTTGTAACTTAAGCTGGGCAGTTTTAAAGACTTAGAACAAGTTGAACCAAAAATCAGAGAAGAGCTGTGAAACAAAACTACCATACAAAAGAGAGAAATTGACCATCAGAGTAAATTCACCAACATATTCAGATGCCTAGACCTCAGCAAAAAATTACAAACCATACTAAGAAACAAGAAGAGATGGCTCAGCCAAAGGAACAAACCAAAAATCCTGATGAGACACAGGATTTAAGACAAGTAATCAATAATAATTATTCAAATATCCTAAATCAATTCAAGAAGTTAAAGGAAAATATGTCTAAATAGATAATGGACATTAAGAAGACACCAGGTGAGCATAAAGAACAATTTGAAAAACTACAAAGAAAAGTAATAGAGCTTATGGGAACGAAAGACACATTGGATAAAGTTAAAAATACATGAGAGGTATATAATAGTAGATTTGAATTGGTGAAAGACAGAATTAGTGAATTGGAGGACTGAACATCTGAACTTGAAAAGACAGAAGAATAGGAATAGAAAAGAATGGGTGGTAGTTTGAAATTATGTTATGAGTCCCCAAAAGAGAAATATTGTGTTTTAAACTAATCCATTCCTGTGGGTGAGAAACCCATTTGACTGGATTACATCAGTGGGGCATGATTCATCTTGAGTTTCTGCCCTCTTGCTGGTTCTGATATAAAGGGAGAAACAGACTCACACAGACAGATACAGGGAAAAAAGCAAGTGCCATATGAGAGAAAAGACTCCAGTTTTGCCCACAGCTGAGATGCAGGGAGAAAGCCCTATGACACAAGCCCTATGCCTGGTTGCTCATAGCTGAACTCCAAGAGATGGTAGATTCAGAGGAGAAGGAAGAGACCTCCACAGAGATTGGCAGCTGTAACAGTGTGATATTATTTATGAATTCCAAAAAGAAATATAGATTATGTCTGTAAACTGATCAATTCCTCTGGTGTGGTAACCTTTTGATTATATTAGATTCAGCTGAGATGGCTGATTATATTATGTTAAGGTTAGGGCTCTGATCCAACCACATCATTAGAGTGCAACAGAGCATCGAGTCCCAGCCCCTTTGGGTATAACACAGATGCTCACATGGAAGTAAACACACAGAAAAGAAGAACACAGAGGAAGAGAGACAGCTCATAGACACAGCAGAGGCCCCAGGAAGAGAGATAAGCCTGATAGTCTACAGCTGACCCTGTGAAGAGACCTGAGCAGCTGAACACAGAAAGAAATGAGCCCTGGGGGAGAGAGATAAGCCTTATTCCAGCCCACAGCTAAGACTGGAAGAAGCTGGGACCACAGAGCCTTAAGTGGAAGAAGAAAGTCTGAACCCTCGCAGACATCGCCTGCCATCTTGCTCCAACATGTGGCCAATGACTTTGGGTGAGAAGGTACCTTTTATAGCACCTTGAATTGGACTCTTTAGGGCCTTGTGATTGTAAGACTTGACCCCAAATAAATACCCTTTATAAAAGCCAACAGAGGGGAGCAGATGTGACTCAAATTGTTGAGCATCCATCTGCCATATGGAAGGACCTGGGTTCAATCCTCAGGACCTCCCGGTAAAATAAAAAAAAAAAAATAGAAGGCATGCATGCCACCAGGCCCTGTGCATGGGCATGCTGTGGGGCCCCACTGAGCCATGCAGGAAGATGATGATGTAACAGGAGAGAGACACAGGGGAGAGCCAAGACGAGATACACCGAAAAACCAGGAACAGAGGTGGCGCAGATGACAGAACGCCTCTCTCCCACATCAGAGGACCCCAGGATCAAATCCTGGTGGAGACTGGAGGAGAAGGATGAGAAGAGAGGGCAGGAAACAGACACAGAGAATTGACCAGCGAATAGACACAAAACAGCAAAGGGGGGGGGGAGGGAGGGGTGGTTAAAATGGATAAAGTAAATGAATAAAGAAATCTTAAAAAAAAAGCCATCAGACTTCTCATACTTTCCATCAGCACCCCTTTGGCTGACTAATACAGTGGCCATCTTGCTTCACCACATGGCAACACCACCAGGATCAATAATAGCTGATTTTGGTGAGAAATCATCTCTGCTGATGCCTCGATTTGGACATTTCATAGCCTTGGAACTGTAAACTTTTATCCCCAATAAATACCCCTTATAAAAGCCAACAAATTTCTGATACTTTGCATCGGCAGCCCTTTGGCAAACTAAAACAGAATGGAAAAAATGAAACAGGGTCTCAGGGAATTGGATGTCAATTCCGTCAGTATCCCAGAAGAAGAGAATTGAAAAGGAGCAGAAAGAGTATTTGAGGAAATAATGACTGAAAACTTCTCAACCCTTATGAAAGACAAAAATATTAATATCCAAGAAGGACAATGAACCCCAAACAGAATAAATCCAAATAAACCTACTCTGAGATACCTAATATTCAGAATGACAAATACCAGAGATGAAGAGAGGATTTTGAAAGCAGCAAAAGAAAAGCAATGCATCACCTACAAGGGAACCTCAATAAGACTAGATGTTGATCTCTCATCAGAAACCATGAGGGGAGGGAGCGGATGTGGCTCAAGTGGTTGATCACTTGCTCCCCACATGGGAGGCCCCAGGTTTGGTCCCCGTTGCCTCCTAAAAACAACAACAAGCAACAATGAACAACAACAAAAACAAGAAAAAATGAACTCAGGGGAGCCAATGTGGCTCAGTGGTTGAGTGCTGGCTTCCCACATACAAAGTCTTGGGCTCATTCCCAGGCACTGGTACCGTTAAATAAAAAGAAACCATGAGCACAGAAGAAAGTGATATGTACTGAAAGAGAGAAACTGCCAGCCATGAATTTCTTATCCTCCAAAACTGTCATTCAAAAATGAGTACAGACAAGCAGACACAGAAGAATACACAGAGAGCAGACAGCGAGCGCAAAACAACGGGGGGGGGGGGGGGGCAGGAATAAATAAATAATTCTTTAAAAAAAAAAAAATTAGTGTGAGTTTAAAGTCTTCACAGACAAATAAAAACTGAGAGTACCAAAAGACCAGAGTACAAGAAATACTAAAGGGAGTACTTTAGCCTGAAAGGATAAAACAAGGGCAAGAGACTTGGAGAAGAGCATATAAATGAAGATTATTAGGAAGGGCTAACTTACAGGATAAAAAGACAAATAATAGCAAGATATGACAAGGGAAAGACAAAGGATAAAATGGATGAAGTAAGTAATGCCTTTACAGTAATAACATTGAATGTTAGTAGCTTGAACTCCCCAATTAAAAGACACAGACTGATAGAATGGGTGAAAAAATAAATATAAGCCATCTCCACGCTGTCTACAATAGACTCACCTCAGATGTAAGGACACAATCATGCTGAAAATGAAAGGTTGGAAAAAGATATTGCATGCAAATAGTAACCAAAAAAGTGCTGAAGTAGTGATACTAATATTGGAAAAAATAGGTTTTAAATGCAAAACTGTTAAAACAGATGAAAAAGGTCACTATACATTAATAAACGGAGCAATTCACCAAGAAGAAATAACTGTAATAAATATTTATGCATCTAACCTAGATGTCCCAAGATACATGAGGCATACACTGGCAAAACTGAAGGGAGAAATAGATGTCTCTACAATAATATTTGGAGATTCCAATATACCACTGTCAGCATTGGAAAGAACACCCTGGACAGAGATAAATATGGCAACAGAGAGCTCTATAATATGATAAATTAACTAAACCTAACAGACAGTTAGACAGCATTAAACCCCAAAACAGCAGGATTACACCCCAAAACAGCAGCATATACATTCTTTTCAAGTGCTCATGGATCTTCTCCAGGAGACCATATGTAGGGTCAAAACTCAGGAATTAAAATAAACTTTAAAAGACTGAAATTATCCAAAGCACCTTCTCTGATCATAACGGAACGAAGCTGGAAATGAATAATGGATGGGAAAAAAGAAGAAACAACATACTCAAATAATCAGTGGGTCAAAGAAGAAATTTCAAGAGAAATCAGTAAATATCTCGAGACTAATGAAAATGAGAACACAACATAAAAACCTATGGGATACAGCAAAGGCAGTGCTGAGAGGGAAATTTATAGCCCTCAATGTTTACATTAAAAAAGAAGAAAGAGCTAAAATCAAAGACCTAATTGTACACCTGGAGGAACTAGAAAAAGAACAGCAAAACTCATCCCAAACTAAGCTGAAGGAAAGAAATAAAGACCAGAGCATAAATAAGTGAAATTGAGTACACAAAACAATAGAGAGCATCAACAAAACCAATAGTTCGTTGTTCGAGAAGATCAATAAAATCGACAAACCCTTAGCTAGACTGACAAAGAAAAAAAGAGAGAAGACGCAAAAAAGAGAGAAGACGCAAATAAATAAATAAAATCAGAAACGACAGGGGGATCATTACCACTGACTGAAATAAGACAGATTATAAGAGGATACTATGAACAACTGTATGCCAACAAACTAGACAATATAGACAAAATGGACAAATTCCTAGAAACACATGAACAACCTACACTGACCCTAGTAGAAACAGATGACGCCAACAAACCAATCATGAGTAAAGAGATTGAAACAGTTATCAAAAACCTCCCCAAAATAAGAAGCCTGGGACTGGGTGGCTTCACAGGTGAATTCTATCAATTAGTCAAAGATGATCTAATACCAATCTTGCTCAAACTCTTCCAAACAATTTAACAGGAAGGAACACTACCAAACTCATTCTATGAAGTCAACATCACCAAAATACCACTACCAGGTAAAGATACTATGAGAAAAGTACAGACCAAATTCTCTAATGAATATAAATGCAAAAATCCTCAACAAAATACTTCCAAACTGAATCCAAAAGCACATTAAAATGATTATACACCAAGATCAAATGGTTTGTATCCCAGTAATGCAAGGGTGTTTACCAGAAGAAAAATCAGTGTAATAAACCACATTATAAATAGAAGAAGAAAAAAATCACATGATCCTCTTGATTGACACAGAAAAGGCATTTGACATAATAAAGCATCCTTTCTTGATAAAAATACTCCAAAAAAGGAATGGAAGGAAGCTTTCTCAACATGGTAAAGTGCATATATAAAAAAACCCACAGCTAGCATTGTACTAAACAGTGAAAGACTGAGAACTTTCTTGCTGAGATCAGGAACAAGACAAGAACGCCCACTCTCACCACTGTTAATATTGTTCTAGAAGTTCTAGCTGGAGTAATTAGGCTAGATAAAAAAATAAAAGGAACCCAAAAATGAAAGGAAGAAGTAAAACTTTCGTTGTTCATTCATATGATCCTATATGTAGAAAATCCTGAAAAATTCACAATAAAGCTACTAGAACTAATAGATAAGTTCAGGAAAGTGGTGGGATACAAGATTAATATGCAAAAGTCAGAGCGTTTCTATACATTACTGATGAACAATCTGAGGAGGAAGTTAGAAAAAAAATTTTCAATATTAATAGTGACCAAAAGAATCAAATATTTAGGAATAAACTTAACCAAGGACATAAAGGACCTATATTCAGAAAACTACAAAACATTGCTAAAAGAAACCTAAGAAGACTAATTAAATGGAAGGACAGTCCACGTTCATGGATTGGAAGACTAAATATCTTTAAGATGTCAATTCTACCTAAGCTGATTTACAGATTGAACCAATCCCAATAAAAAATCCCAACAGCCTTTTTCACAGAAATGGAGAAATGGAAAATCCAATTATCAAATTTATTTGGAAGGGTAAAGGGGCCCTGAATAGCTGAAAATGTCTTTAAAAAAGAATGAAGTTGGCGGACTCTCACTTCCTGACTTTAAAGCTTATTACTTAGCTACAGTGGTAAAAAGAGCATGTTACTGGCATAAAGATACACATATTGACCAATGGAACCCTAATGAGAATAAAAAATAGACCCTCAAATCTATGGTCAAAGGATTTTTTTTTTTTTTTTTTTTTGAGGTACCAGGGCCAGGGATTGAACCTAGGACTTAGTATGTGGTAAGCCTACACTCAACTACAGAGCCATATCAGCTCCCCTGAGTTTGGTTGTTTCCATTTTTTGCTGGTTGTTTTGCTTTTGTTTTTAGGAGGCACCAGGGATTGAACCCGGGACCTCCCATAAGGGAAGCAGGCGCTCAATCGCTTGAGCCATATCTGCTCTTGTTCAAGTGATTCTGACAAGGTTATCAGGCCCACCCGCCTGGGCCAGAATAGTCTATTCAACAAATGGTGCTGGGAGAACTGGATATCCATATCCAAAAGAAAGACAGAGGACCCCTATCGTACACCTTATATAAAGATTTACTCAAAATGGATCAGAGACCTAAATATAGAAGCTACAACTTTAAAACTTCTAGATGGAAATGTAGGGAAACATCTTCAAGATCTTGTGGTAAGCAGCAGTTTCTTAAACCTTACACCCAAAGCACGAACAACAAAAGAAAAATTAGATAAATGGGACAACCTCAAAATTAAACACTTGGGAAATGGGAGTGGCTAAAGCTATTGGACTTCTGCCTACCACATGGGAGGTGCTGGGTTTGGTTCTCAGTGCCTCCTGGAGAAGGTGAGCTGGTGCGATGGGCAGGCGCAGCAAGCTGATGCAACAAAATTATGCAACAGAGACACAAAGAGGAAAGACAATGAGAGACACAGCAAACTGGGGAGCTGAGGTGGCTCAAACGATTGAGCGCCTCTCTCCCACATGGGAGGTCCTGGGTTTGGTTCCTGGTGCCTCCTAAAGAGAAGATGAGCAGACACAGAGAGCACATGGCAAATGGACACAGAAAGCAGACGGCAACCTCAAACAACGAGGGGGTGGGGGGAGAATAAATAAATAAAATAAATCTTAAAAAAATTTTTTAAACACTTTTGCTCTTCAAAAGAGTTTCTCAAGAAAGTAAAAAGGCAGATTACTCAATGGGAGAAATTATTTGGAAACCATATATCCAATAAAGGTTTGATATCCATCTTATATAAAGAGATCATAGAACTCAATGATAAAAAGACAAACAACCCAATTAAAAAATGGGCAAAATACTTGAACAGACATTTTTCAGAAGAGGAAATACAAATGGCCAAAAAAGCACATGAAAAAATGTTCAACATCACTGTGTTAGTAGTAATATTTTTACAATCCTTTTTCAGTTTGTAACAAATATTTCAGAACAATGCAGGGTATTGTTGGTGGGGTGATATATGGGAGCCTTGTATGATGATACATACATGTTTGTTTTGTAAGTCCATAACTTTTACTATACACTCTTCCTTTCTTTATGTATGTTCATGTATAAATGATATATTTCAATAAAATTTTATTTAAAAAAAAAAAAACTTATCTGGTAGGTACTATTTTTTTTTAATCATTTCTATTTTATATGTGGGGGAGTATTTGCATAGAGAAGTATAAAGCAAACAAGTTAGTAGCAGAGATAGGGTTTCAATTCATGTAGTTTTCCTTCAGAGCCCATTTTCTTAATCACTACATTATGCTATGTTTTATATTATAGTACTTAGAAATTTCAGTTTTCCTCTTTGGCCAGTCCTTTTTAGAGTTAATGCTAATTTCCAAAGTTTAGTTTTCCTTGTTCAATTGCTTTAACTGAAATTCATTCATTTTATTTTTTGTTTTATTTTTTATAAGAGGTTATGTCATCTTGCTTTACTTTTTCCCTAGAAGAATGGTAGTATGTAGCAATAAGGCCATACATGGATAAAACATGGCAATAATTCAGACTGATTAGTAAATAGGTGCCTGTGGTGGTTTGGAGCTATATGTAACCCAGAAGAACATGTTCTTAAAATTAATGAATCCCACCCTGTAATTTTTGTGTAACATTTATGTAATCTAAGCATATTTTAAAATATATAAAAATAAATAAATATACAAAAAAAAATTTTTTTTAATGCATCCCTGTGCATATGAGCCTAAAGTGGGATTTTTTTGTTGAGCTAACTTCAGTTAAGAAATGGCCAACCTCAGTCAGGATGGGTCGTAATCCTATTACTGGAGTCCTTTATAAGCATTATGAAATTTAGACAGAGAGGGAAAGCCATGGAAGTAAGAAGCCGAAGTCAATAAAACCCAGAAGAGAAGGGAGAGATCTGCAGACGCTGACCTGTGCCTTGCTACGTGGCAGAGAAGTCAAGGATCTACAGCAGACAATCTTTGGGAAGGAAGCATCGCTTTGATGATGCCTTGATTTGAACATTTTCTCAGCCTCAAAACTGTAAGTGAATAAATTCCCATTGTTTAAGCCAAACCATTTCATATTTGCTGGAACATTCTAGGAAACTAAAACAGTGCCCCATCTCTTAATGCCCCTCAGTCCCTAGCTCAAGACTCGTGTATCTCCAGATGATTCTGCAACTGAAGGATTAATACCTGAGAAAGTAAGGGGCCTCCAAGCCTGCTTTCATTGTGATGGGTAAGTGCCTAGTACCATAGGGATTGATAAATAGTTTGAATATCATCACACTTAGAAGTTGAATCCAACCCTTTTTCATTCTTCAGTGTCTTTGTGCTTTGTTTTATCTAATTTGAATTCTCTTTCTTTTGTACCTAGTCTGACAGCCAGCCTTTAAGTTCTACATGATTAGTTAGGTCAAGTAGCATCTCCTCTGTGAAGTTTTACCATATAATGAAGATTTGAGTGTTCTTCTTTATATATTTTTTTATACTTGTTCTATCTCTTTGGTAATAAAGATCTCATTTTTATCTGTATATGTTTCTTCACCACTAGACCAATGTTGGAGGCAGTGTTATTTCCTCTGGGCACCTCCAGTGCCTAGAATATTATCTAAATGCATTATAATTACTGTACTTGTTGAATATATCAGTGAATGATTGGTTAGAGCAACCAGTAGTTAGAATGGCTAATGATACTGTTTGTAAGTGTGTGATTGATTGAGGGTATTTGACAAGATGCAATGCCAATAAAATTTTGTAATTGGGAGACAAATCTAGAATGTGACTACATCTAAGACAACTGATTAGTGAATTAATGCTGAATGATTTCCCCCTTTCATTAGCATAGACAATTGAGTATAGATTTCATTATTATTTGCTTATTGAAGGTATACAAAGAGAAGAAACCCAATGGGCTTGATTATTCTAATCCCATCTCTTTTATTATTATAGAATGGAACTTTTAATATTTATAATTTATTGGTCATCTATTTTATGATCTATTGAGCACCTATGTACTAAATAAATTATAAAAATATATATTTTATTATAATTGGACATCTACTTATCATTTGAGCACTTAGTTACTATGTTCTGGGCTGAGCACTTGGCAAAGTTTAGCAATTAATGAATACAAATCTAATTGTGTTATTTCCGGACTTAAAACCTTTTAAGTGATTGGCTTCAGGATAATGTACAGCTTTTAGGCAAGAAATTTATTAAATCAGCTCTCATGTTAGAGATTCTCTCTCTAAGAAGGCTTTTATGATTCCTGAAGTCTGGATTAGGCAATCCTCCTAAAAGCTGTTCTGTATTTCAAGGAAGTTGAAAGGCTCAAGTTATAAAACTATTAACCACCCTGTGCTAATCTCACATTACTTACAAACATTTCCTGTTTACTTTTTGTATTCCACCATAGTCTAGGTTTCTTGAAGAGAGGAACAGTGTCATATTTACTATTTTAATTCCAGCATCTAACATAATTCTGGAACAGAGTGATTGCTAAATAAGTAGTGAATGAATAGATTAAGGGAGAAATTACTAAAAAAACAACAACCAAACCTTATGATCTAATATTTGTAAAGCTCCTCTTCTTTGCAAAACAGTAGGCCCTCTCAACTGACTTTATTAACCACAATCATTATTTCCATTTTAAAGATGAGAAAACTGAGTAAAATATTTATTCCAGCAACGGGTAAGAAGTAGAATTATACAAACCCAGATCTCCCAACTAGTAGGGTAGTGCCCCCTCTACTACATCTTGCGGCCTTCTCTAAGTTTTCATTCCCCAGGTAAGAGTAAATGTGATGGACACAACTTCCGGTGGAAGGATATGACTGGAAGCACTTGCTCTGTCACAGAAAAACTTAAAGATGTGTTCTTTCCATTTCCTCATTACTAATACGGTTCAAAGTATGCTTTGTGAATTAAAAAAAAAAAAAAATCCACATACTACAGCTTCTTTTTTTGACAATCTTTTCTTCAGCTCTTTAACTCTCCCATATCTATCCCTTCCTTCTTTCCTATGCCTCATAGAGGGCGCTCACAAAGTGCTACTCACTGATTGAGCGAAGGTCCACTCGGAAACACACCTCAAGCTGCAACTAAAAGTCGCAGCGCCACCACCTCAGACATCCTTCTGCTTTCCACGGTAGGAGGCGGGGCCAAAATTCCTCATTCAAATAAAAAACCAGGATATTTGCATGGGGAACGGCCAGTCCGCGAGCTTATTGGCTGATAGCTTATCGGGCGTGGTCAATATACGACCAAGGAGCCCCGCCCACGTTAATTTGCATAACGGCCCCGGCGCGTGCAAGGGAGAAGCGGGTTTGTTTTTGAATCTGCGGAGGCGGCGGCGGCGGCGGCGGCAGCAGCGGCGGCCTGGGGGCTGAAGCGCGCGAGACTGAAGCGGCAAGGTTGGGGACGGCGGCGCCGGGACGGCTCTGTAGGAAGGAACTTGGTTCCCCCTCCCTCATCTCCCGCCCCAAAAGGTATATGTGAATCCCAGGGGCTCTTATAACCACATTTTCTTAAATTACTATTGTATTTCTGGAAGAGTCAAGACCGCATTATGGCGGCTGCTATAGTTGTGTTTGCGCTTGCGCGGTTGCGGAACTGCGGGCGGACGCTGCATGGGAGCACGTGATCTTGCGGGGTAGGGCTCTAGCTGCAGTTGTGCAGCTGGCGGGCGGTGGCTGCGCAAGCGCAATATTCATTTTCAAGATCTAATGTTCTTGTTGGGCGCCATTTGGGTTCTAGATTTATTTTTCCATATTCTTGAGGGGTTTCGTTTTGTTACTCTTAAATTCTCACATTTTTCAAGGAAAAACCCCTGTTTTATATCGTGCTTTTTTACTGACCTCAAACTCTCCTTTATTTCTCCGATTCTCTGATAAGCTGTGGTGATAATTTCCTGTAAAAATGATTGTGTCATTTATGGTTCTCGATTATAATTTCATTTTTAGGGTGTTGCTGACATCATGTTTCTATTAGGGAGATAACGATCAGTTTCTTGCATCTAATAGTCTTCTCATGGGAAGTGCATTTATTTGAATTGCATATTTGCAAATAAATTTTTAACCCTGTTTTTACCAATTCTATTATGGTTGTGTAGAATGTTTGCAAAATACAGTTTTGGTTTTGAAACTGATGGCTGGGGGTGGGAAGCAATGGAAGAACGAACATACAATGTAATTTAAAAAAAGGAACAATCTGTAGATACATATATGTTTAAATATGTGATCCTGAGTCAGTTAAGTTTTAATTTTCATCAGTTTATGTGTCTCTGAATATGAATTTGAATTTCACATTTTTTCTGTCTTTTCTATCACTTGTTTATTTATGAAATACTTAACTTTGGTTAGATCATTATTGTTACTCTTTTAAAAATAACCCCATTTCTTATAATTTTGTTTGTCAATATGTGAAATATAACACTTGATAGTTAAATTTAACACTTGGTAAATTGTTCTGATAAAGAATTCCACAAAGAATTACCAACTACTTTGAAGCTTTTGTGAGGAAATTGACTGTTAATAAAAATTAGTTGATTTTTAAAAACACTGTGCCATGTAAATGTGTAGAAGATTCAATTGTCATTTTAATTTTTTAAATAGTTGAGTGTGTACCTGAATGTGGTTATTATCGTGTGTATATTACTGATTATTTTAGTTCAACTAGTGTCATATTTAAATCTTGTAATTCCTCTGAGTAAAGTTATTTTGAGATTTTCATGATTCTCCCATTGTGCAAATTATTCCTGACTAAGCTAAAAACTTGCAAACGGTTTTCATAAACTTCATCTGTGATTTGTTTATAACAATTTGTTTCTTGTTTGGTTATATAACTAAATTTAAATCAGTCTACCATCAATGAAGAAGTGGTTGTGTTTTACAATTTTGGTCAGTTTGGGAACATTTTTATTGCCTTAAACAAATCTCCTTAGTATTAAGTAGATGTAATTGAAAAGGATGCTTTTGGTTGGTGGATATTTAAATGATGTCACTGTATGAGAGGGAATAGAATGGTAAGAAAGATTCTTCTTTTTTTCCTCATCAGAATCTTAGTTTGTCTTGTATATAATTCCTGCACTTCTATGCAAAAGTATCTTTAGAGGGCAGTTTTGTAATCTTGTCCCTTTTATACTTCTGGGGTGGTTACCCAGCACTCCTTTTTCCCTCCCCTTCAGGGTAGACACTTATTTCAGGAGGCTTGAAGTTGAAAATATGTCATTTAAAAAACATCTGCTAACATACATATTTAGGTTAAGAAAAGAACTTTGGTCTTAGGGCATAGTACGCTTTGCACTTACAGAAAACTGAAATATTTTGGTTTATATATTTAAGGTTTGATTTTAGTTTGAATATACAAATGATTGCCTTTTATGTTAATTTGAAGGTCATAAGATACTTAAACACTGAAGAACGTAATATGCAATGTAAGTACTTATTGGTAGGACAATTTTGCCAATTTTAATAAGTATATTTTGAAACTTTAATTTGGTGGTTATGATGCCACAAAATTTTGACATATGCAGCATAAATAAATATTAAGGCTAGGTTACTAAATACTGAGTGACTGGTGTTATTTAAAATCTTTCTAGTTTTATGAATTTTAAACATCATAAAACTTTGATTAGAATAAATAGATTTGAATGATTAGTCATAAATCATTAAAATTATCTTTTTTCTTTAAATCATGATTTGAATACATGAACAAATTTATTATTATTTATTTACTTATTATAGGACATTTGGGAAATGTTAAGTGAATTGGCAACATTCAGAAATAAGCACTCTAAATGTTTTGGTGATTTTTTTTGTTTGTTTTTTTTAATTTTTTTTAATTTTTTTTGTTTTGTTTTGGTGATTTTTGTGAACTCACTTTTCTATGGTTGATCTATCAATATTGGTCTATTTATTATTTTTCATTGGGATTATACTTTTATTTTTCCCTTTTTATCTTAATATTGTGAATATTTTCTCGTCATTATTCTTCTAAAATGTTTTTTATTGGCTACATAATGTGTGAAAAATTACCAAATTATGAATTATTTTTCAAACATGATTTTAAATGGCTACCTAATATTGCTATCTCAAATAAGGATGTGCTGTGACTTGCATGACTTGCTGGACCTTTTTTTAGTTGTTGAATATTGTTTGTCTTATCTGTTTCTCTTATAAATAATGTCACAGAGCTTTTAAAATAATTTGCCAAATTGTTACAACCTTTCTTTTTTTTTTAAAGCATTTCTCATGCCACCATCAATTTAGTGGGTGAAAAATAGTAGCTCAGTAACTTCCTTTTTTTTTTTTTTTTTAATTTTTCAGTAACTTCCTTTTGATAACTAGTGAAGTTGAACTTTTTAGTGCCTTAAGACCTTTGCATTTTTCTCATTTTCTGTGGATTAGCTCTTTATTTTTTGAGTTTTTCTATGGTGAGTCTTAATGTTTTCTTGTTTATTTGTAACAGCTATGTATGGATACTAGTCCTTTGCCTTTCACATTTGCTGCAGCAGTTTTTTTAGTTTATCAGTTACGTTTTAAGTTGTTTATGGCTTTACATATTCAGAAGTTTTAATTTTTATGTAGTCATATGCACTGCCGTTTTCCTTTGTGGTATCTTCCAGTGCTTCTCAGCCTAGAAAATATTACCCTGTGTGAGATCAACTAAATGTTCATCTATTTGGTTTATGTTTTCTGAGATTTTGTAATGTTCTTTAAAAAAGAAACTTAACCTTTTATTCTATATGGAGTTTATTTTGACATTGAAGATGGGATGCTAGTATCCATTTCCAAATATCTAGTTTTCTTAGAATTTTATGTTGGATCCATCTCTTTTCTCACTGCTTTGAATTGCTTCTTTTGATCATGAGTTCTTAATTACCAGATTTTGTTTGAGCTATCAGTTTTGTTTCATTAACCAAGGATACCTAACCTAGGGTTCATTGACCTCTAGGTGTTCTATAGATGGGCTTAAAGAGTTTCATGGACCCCCTTGAAAATGTACACAATTTTATGTGAGTTTGCATATGTGCATTTTTTGGAGGAAAGAGTTAAAACTCTCAGCTTCTCAAAGGAATATATAATCTAAAATGTGGTTAACAACCTCTGTATCTGGGCCCTATTCTTAGAGCTGTATCACATTGTTTTAATTACTGTAGCTCCACAGACTATATAAATGTATGTAGGGACAATACTCACAATTTCTTTTCACAGTTTTCCTAGCTAGTCTTGTCAGTTGGTTTTGCAGATGAACTTTAGATTCATTTATTTAATTTTTTTTAAAAAGCCAATTAATTGAGGTTTTGCTTAGAATTTGCAGTAAATCTTAATTTGGGGTGAATTTACATCCCTTTACACAAATATGATACATTCCTTATAGATCTCACAAAATGCACTTTTTAGGGACTCTGGGAAAATTTGAGATACCTTGATTTCACTAAATGTCATTTTCCTCGTTTCTTGGTGGTAATATAATGTTAACAAGGGTGAATTGGGAAAAGATAATAGGATGTATTAGGGTTCTCCAGAGAAACAGAACCAACAGGGTGTGTGTGTGTATGTGTGTGTGTGTGCGTGCGCGCGTGTGTGTATACGTAAAGATTAAGAGATTTGTTATTGGGATTGGCTCATGTGACCGTGGGGATTGGCAAGTTTGAATTCAGTAGGGCAGGTTGCAAGTTGGGAACTTGGGAGTTAGTGACATTGCAAGTTGGTCATGTTGAATTCCCCAGGCGAAGCTGGCTGACTGAAGTAGAGATAGAAATTCTTTCTGACTGCTGAAATCATCAGTTCTACCTTTAAGGCCTTCAGCTGATTGAGTGAGAGAGACTTCTCTTGTTGTTGAAGGCAGTCTCCTTTGTTGATTAAAGATGTAATCAGTCATAAATACAATCAACTGACTAATGACTTAAATTAATGAAATACCCTTACAGTGACAGGCCAGTGTTTGCTTGACCAAACAACTGGACACCATAACCTATCCAAGGTGATGCATGAAATTAACTATCACGTGAGACTACATTTCTGCTTTTAATCTGCTTTAGAACATGGTGACATGAAGGTAGTACAAATAAGAAATTTAGATGTGGAGAAAATAGGTTTCAGTCTAATTCTTTTCTCACCAGTATGGACTCTCCATCCATCCATAAACATATAAAACTCTTTTTTAGTATTCTTCTTATAAGAATGTTTTATGTTATACTCTTATGGATGTTTTCCTAATTATTTGTATAAATTTTTTCTCTGTTAAATCTATTCTTTGTGTGGATTGCTATGAAAAATATCTTGATAGTGATTTATTTCAGTTGTAATTCTACTTTTTATCATTTCCATCATATGTACAGGAAAAAATGAGGTTATTGTCAAAATATTTTACTTATTGAACTAGTTAAACTTGAAAATTGGTGGAGGCATGAAAAAAAGTGAAATCAAGGAAATTAAAAACAGAAATAATGTTAAGATATTATTTGCTTTTCTTAAACATTTTACTTTTTTAAAATCAAAAGTCTCTGGGTCTTTTTCAAGCAAATCTGCTTGCAAAGGTTTGAATATTCTGCTTTTTAAAAAGTGATCTTTGCCCTTAATGGAGAACTTTTAATAGTTCCGACAAGTTATGATCCTTGGTTTCTCAGTCTGTAATAGATGAGAAGTAGCAAATTAGGGAAAAAAGAAATGCTACTAGGGAAATGCATGTAGATAGGGGTAAGAAATTTTGGCAAGCATCTTGATAGTGAGGAGAGGGGTCAGATTTTAAACATTAAAAGCAACATTTTAAAAATTGAGGGGGCGGATGTCTCTCAAATGGTTGGACGTCCATCTCCCATATGGAGGGACCTGGGTTCGATTCCCAGGACCTCCCGGTAAAAATGAAAAAAAAAAAAAAAAAAAAAAAAAAATCGAGGTTTGGGGCAGTTTACTTTGGGGATTATGTATTCCCAGAGCTGAACCAGTATTTATAGCATGTTCATTATGGCAATTGATCAATCTGATTAATGATTCTGTATCATTGAGAATATTCAGTTATATTGTCCTATTCAAGAAGGCAAAGAAGCATGTTTAGTTTAGAAAGATTTTTGATAACAATTTTTAGAAGTTTTGAGACATACAAAAATGTATACATGTGGCATACCTAGTTTTTCATGCAAAATTAGATGATTTATTTATATAGTATGAATATTTTCAGTTTTGAATTTTGATCATTTAGAGTTTTGAGTCCTTAATAGAATGACTCTGGCATCTCCTTGGCCACCTTCCCCCCCAAAAATGTGAGCGGCCTAAGAAGGATACAGTTGATGGTGCTTTCCTGAGAAGGGAGAATTTATCTTTATAATTGTACCTAGATAAATGTGATAGTCTGGAAAATAAAGATTATGGAAAATATAATAAATATGTTTTGTGTTGTTTTGTATATGTATATCCTTTAGTTTGGGAGAGAGCCCATTGCAAGATGGTAATGTGAGATAGTAGCATGATATTGTCCTATTACATAATTACTTCTCACTTTCTTTTATAGCCCTGTGCTACTTTGGAGAACCATTGTTGTGGTGGGTATCTAGGAATTAGGTGCCCATCACTCCATGGCACTTGTACATTCTCATAAAAATTGTGAACCGTATGTTAGCACAGTGATCCTTAGAGCTGTCAAAGCTGTAAAAGGTTCTTTTCTTGGGTCAGTGATTCTCAGAGCGTGCCCTCCATTTTGTAGAAAGGTACACGTAGAGTGTAGGAAAGGAATCAACTGGTTTTGAGGATTAGGAGAAAAAATATTTGGTGGAACAATGATGAATGACTTTACTGCTGCTACTAATTCTCAGCTAAGGCTTTGGGGCCTTAGGAATGTATCTGCCCTGGTGTCCTTATTAGATTGAATGTCTTAAGAAAAAGAGGAAGTAGGGAAGAATGGAAGAGGAAAGAGGGATCACCGTTCAATGTCTTTTATTTCTTTTTAATGTTGCCAGGAACTAATTGGATTAGTTAGAATGGCTAGATTCTCTAAGAGATTCTAATTCTATTGTTTAAAAAGGATAAATGTTTATTTCTCTCTTATATAACAATACACAAGAAAACTGTTTAGGGTTTGTAGGTGGCTTTGTCTTAACATATATGACTTCTATCTTTTTGTAGACATCTCTTTGTAGAACATTCAACATTTCAACAGCCAGAGACAAAGGAGAAAGGGTATGGGAGTGAACACTCATTTCTTTAGAGAGCATGATCTGGAACTCGCATGTATCACTTTGACTCATGTTTTATGGGTAAGAATTTAGTCATTGGGGCATATTTAGCTGGGAAAGGAAGTCTAGGAAATGTAATGTTTAGCTGAACAAACATGTGCTCAGCTAAAACTAGAGGATATTTTAAAAGAAGGGAGAAATGGATATTGATGAAAAAATTGATGCTATATAAGCTGGAGAAATGGTCTTTCAAAGCAATTCATAATTTGATATTGAAAACTGGTTTTCAGTTTTTAGAGATAGGTCCAGGTATAACTGTATATCTTCCTTTGAAATGATATTTAGGGAGCTTCGTACCCATGATTATGTAGTTGAGATTCCAGTTTTTGTAAATATTTGCCTTATTTGGTAGAATTCTTCCCCCCTCTGTTTGCCTTTGAAACGTACTAAACCATGGTTAGTTTAGTTTCGCAAGAATTGGAATTTCAATTTAATTTAAAAGCTCAGTATAATATTTTTTATCCTTGCAAGGTTAACTTGTAACTTTAAAAGAAATGAAAGACTAGGTAAACTAAATAACGGTTGTTTAAATTGGTTGTTTCATTCTGGAAGTTGAGTTTATGTTTGCATGCTTAGATTGTTATTTTCCTCTAGTTATAACTATGTATAACATGTTTTCAAGATGGAAAATGTGATTTTTAAGGACCTTATAATATATACAGGTAAAAGATTATGTTTATATACATTCTATGAAGATAGGCAAAACTTAACATGATTAAAATATAAATAATAATCTCCCCCCAAGATGGCTCCCTCATCCGACTGCTTGTTGTGTCTGCTTGTCTTCTTTAGGAGGCACTAGGAACCTAACCCAGGACCTCCCGTGTGGGAGGTGGGTGACCAACCGCTTGAGCCACATCTGCTCCCTACTTGTTGTGTCTGCTTGTTTGTCAGCTCGTTGCGTCAGCTTATTGAGTCTGCTCATAAATAATAATTTAAAGTAGCTTTCTATTTAGCATGTGATAGGTAAAACAGTAGATATTTGCGTATGGCGCAGAAAGTGGGACTCTGGGAGAGATCACAGGAATTTTCCTAGAGAAGTTGCTTTTAAGGGATGAACAGAAGCTATTCCTGGTAAAGGGAATAAATAGCATGGTCAAAATTTCAGAGGTAGGAAAGAAGATAGTTAGGGGAACTAAAAAGAGCTCCCTGATATTAATCCTTGATTCTGGTAAATGAGAGTCATTTTTGCCATAAAGCATGTTCTCAGCTGAAGGTTCTTTCTAGTTTCTCTCTTTCATTTGCTTTACTCTGTACCTTTTTAAAAAGATATTTATTCCTTTCCACTTTTATGCCTTTAGTTATTTGTGTTATACTTTATCAGCTTTCTGGGGTTAGAAATCATATCTTGATGTACCTGAAAAATGCCACATTTTAAAGACAAATCGTTATGATAAAAAGTACAAGATTGCGTTCCATAATGCCTAATTAGTCAAATATATGCTTATTGAAAAAATAGAAAACCCTTTGTTTTAGGTAGAGGTGCCGAAAAAGAGAGAGAGAAATTCTAAGCCTTTTCTTTGATTTAACTCATTATCCATAGGTGTCAGAACTTTTTTTTTTTTTTTTTTTAAAGGAGCTCCCGGGAATTCAGCCCATGACCTTGTACATGGGAAGCAGACGCTCAACCACTGAGCTACATCCACTCCCCAGAACTTTTCTTAAAATAGCCAAACATGTAATTTACTTAAATGGTAAGCATTCACTGGTAAATAGTCCAAAAATTTGACATACACTTTACATATGAAAAATTATAAATAGCAAATCAATTTTGGAAAAATCTTCAATCTCATTCATTAAAAGGGAAGAAAATAAGAAAACAATGAAATATATTGCTTATCTCTTAATAAGTTCCAGAAATATAACTCTGAAGAACATTTGTATGCAAATTAATGGATTTGAGAAGATGGAATGATATAATCATTTTGAGTTATAAGTTTGTGTAATATTCTCCTTCTCCTACCAAAGTTATTTTAAGTGATCCAGCTTAAATTTGGAAGGTATACATAAATAGAAAAAAATTTTTCCTAAAATCAGTTAGTAATACAAGTAGTATACTGATGTGGAAAAAGTGATAGTTATATATTTAGACCTGGGCAATTAGTATGTCTCAGCAGTATTCCTTATCTATAAGATGGACATACCGCTTGCCTTTTGTTATGAGGGTTAAATGAGAGTAGATATATAAAGTGCTTAGTATTGATGCCTGACACAATTTCTGTTCTCTGAATTCAGTCAATTGATGAATCAATTAGTCTAGCATGAATATTAAGAGGCAGCTCTGTAGAGGGAGTACTGCAGTATAGGGAGATAAGTAGAAAAATAATAGTCTTCGTTTTTGGAGCTAGAATTTAAATGTATTTAAAAAGTAATTTAGAAAAGTAGATTTGATAACACTATTCAACTATTCACTATAAGGAAAACAAGCACTTAGAAAAGTAGTTTGCATGTAAAGAGGTTTGTAGGCTTTAGGACTGACTCAATAAATAAAAAAAAATTAAAGACATTTAAAGAAAAAAAAACCACAAGATGAATAACATCACTAGATTTACAGTAGTAAAACTCTTCATGATGAAAAAGCACCAATTTTCTCACATTAATTATGTTTGTAAAGTTCATCCATTTCTTTGGATACCCATCATTGTGAAGTCAGGGATGAAATAATTTACTTGGGGGACTAGATCCAGATAGAACTACCCCTTTTTCTTCATTGCTTTTTAAATCTCAGGGTATAAATCCATCCCTCCTACATCCCCCACAACCCTTACAACAGTGAGATTTGTTGAACAGGCTCACTCAAAATGGAGGCAAAAAGTGTCAGTTTGTTTTTTCATAACCTTTCCTAGTGGCCAGGTTCATACCACTGAAGGCACAGTTTTGACCATATAAGTTTTAGTTTTCTGATTCTTTATTTTGTTACTTTATTTTATTTGATCATTTTATTTACATGTCTAATGAGGTACTAATGAATATATAAAGATCTCTATTGTCTGGTTAACGAAACTATATTCATTTGATCTGAGGTTTAAGAGTTAATTTCTGGATGTTTTGTGAAGTGTTACAATTTACTTCTTTATCAGTTTATGAGATCAAGAATCAGGAGCCATCCAGTTTATTTCAGTCAGTTTTTGACTGTGGTACCTATTAACTGTAAGGTATTGTTGTGGGTTGAATTGTGTCCCCCAAAAGACATGTTCAAATCCTAACTCCCAGTCCTGTAAATATGAGCTTATTTAGAAATAGAGACTTTGAAGATGCTATTCGTTAACATGAGGCCAAACTGGATTAGGGTAGGCCCTAATCCAATATCACTGGTATACTCATAAGAAGAGGGGGGGGGGAGTTGGGCACAGACAGGCAGTGGGGAGAGGGCCATGTGACGACTGAGGCAGAGATTGATGCCCAAGAATTGCCATCAAGTCACCAGAAGCTAGGAAGACTCAAGAAGAGATTCTTTTCTACAGATTTTGAACTTCTAGCCTCTAGAATTTTGACACAGGAAATTTCTGTTGTTTAAAACTGTCCAGTTTGTGGTACTTTGTTATGGTAGTCCTAGGAAACTTAAGACATATCATGTTTATCTGAGATTTCCATACTTGTCAATGTTCCTTGTCTGTCAGGAAGTAATATTCTTTATTCCCTATAAAACTGGGATTCTACAAGTTACAGAAGAGATACCAAGTTGATTTCCTATGAGGACATTGTTGGCATAATTTCTACAGTTGAGATGGAGTCATTGTTCCCTGACATACCTAATTAAAAGACATATATTTGAGTATTATAGTTGTGGTCATGGTTACACATTTGATTTATTCAATTTTATCCAGGTAGGAAGGAAAACATTATTGTGAAACTGTAAATTGGTTCATAAAAAGTAAAGGGACACTATCATGGGTCATTTGTGCAATATTTAATCGTTCTAAGTAGTTTCTTTTTCTAAGGAATCATTATTCCTAAAATATTCTAGTGGTTTATTAGCTTATAACCTATATGAAGATCTTTCACAGTGTATTTTTTTCCTGAATTCTGAAGGTATTAGATCAAGATGTTTCTTAAATTACTAAGTGTAGAAAGTATATATATATATATATTTGAGGGTAGTGATAGATTAAGAGGGAAGTGTTTGCTCTGTGTGTGTTTACTCTAACTGTAACTGCTAATATGTGGCTTGGATTTCAAGTTGTCTGGGATCTGGATATGCCCACCATCTGTATTGCAAGTTGGGATTCACAGGTATGCTGTCTTCTCTGTTTTCTTTTTCTATGTCCTGAGTACCTGCATTGTTCCTTGCAGTATATGCATTAGCTGTTGTCTGTGTGTGTTTCATGTAACCATGACAAAATATTAACTACACACTATATCAGTACATTTAGTACAAGGTCTTTATTGTTTTGCTGACCTTGTAATCTGCTTACATATGGTTGTCTGCTCTGGACTAACAGAATCAAGGAAACCCAGACCATTCTCTTGATACAGATTTGATGATGTTGATTTATGAGGACAATGTCAGTTTTATATCAGGATGTCTACCTAGGAGTCTCTTCCATTTAATAGTAATAGTTAAGAATACTTAGTGCAGTCCTTTACTAAGGATCTTTTCATGTTTATTTCAGAAGACTTAATTTCTGGTCTACACATTTTGTTTTCAGGTCCAGTGACAGCAAGGATCTTTTTTTTTTTTAAATTTTATTGAAGTATATCATTCATACATGAACGTACATAAACAATAAATGTATAATATAAGTTGTGAACTTACAAAACAAATGTATATTATCATACAGGGACAGCAAGGATCTTGACTCGTGTCTGCTTCTTGAGTCTCATTGTACCAGCCAGGTTGAGTTGCTCTCTGCTTTTGGTGTACAACTGTCTTTAGAATTTTATTCACTATTCTAGGAATTTCCTTCATCCCTTTCCTGTGTTTTCTCTATGCCATGTCTTTTTACTGAATTATTCTGTAATTTGGGGGCAGGGGGCTCACATTCTCTGTTAGCTTTTTGAGAAAGGGTGCATAGAGGTATATTTTTAAGACCATGTGGGTCCAAAAGGTGCCATTATTTTAAATTTATGTTTGATTGATAGTTTGGCTGGGTATAGAACTCTAGATTGGAAATATTTTCCTTCAGAATTTTAAAGGCATCGCTCCACTATCTTCTTGATCCTGTTATTACTGTTGAGAAATCTGAAACCATTCTGGTTTCTGATTTTCTTTTTCATTGGAATCTTATAGAATCTGTTATTAGTCTCCAGTGTTATGAAATTTCACTGTTGTATGTCTTGGTGGGGGTCTGTTTATCACTATTTGCTGGGCATTCATTTGGGCCCTTTTAGTCTGGCAACTCTTGTCCTAAAGTTCTGGAAAGTTTCCTTAAATTATCTCATTAGTAATGTCTTTCTCCTTCTATTATGTTGTTTCAATTAGAATTTTTGGGTGGGCTCTCTAGTTTTCTTATATATATTTCTCCTTCCTTGCAGCTTTGTCTTTTTGCTCTGCATTCAGGGAGATAGCTTTGACTTTATCAACCTATTCTTCTAATGAATTTTTCATTCATTTTATCACATTCATGAATTTTTTTTTCTGAATACTCCTTGCCTATAGTATCTAATTCTTGGTTTATGAATGCAACATCTTTTTTTTTTTTTTTAATCTGTGGATATTAATGAGGTTTTTCTAAAAATTTTCTTCTTGCGTTGTCTAGTACATTTTTGTTATTGTTTGTATGATTTTACTCTGTTCCATGTTAGAAACTTTTTTCAGTTGTCCTTTTTTCTTCTCTTCATTGGCTGACTGCATAATATGACATGGGACAGTAAATTTGTCACTTTTCAACTTCACTATAGGCTGATTTGGGTATGGGCAGTTTTGGTGGAACTTCCAACAAGACCTAAAAGCTTTATTTTTTGGCTGCTCAAATACTCCCAGAAAATCATCTTCCATTTTCACACAGGGAGAAAGAGTCTGATTGTCTGCATTCTGGGAGGGGAGATTAATGGAGGAAGAGAACCAGGAGTCTCTGCAATCAGCATTAGATCACTTAATCCCTCTCTCTTGTTTTCTTGTGTGTGTGTGCGCGCTATTTTCACTTCTAACTGCTACTACATCTAAATAAACTTTTTAAGGCAGTTTTTATTTGCTTATTTGTTTTTTTGTTTGTTTGTTTGTTTTTGCAGGTATTCAGTGGCATTGTGATTGGGGAGGACAGCTAGGATATTTTACTGCTTCTCAAACAGCTTACTCTTATATTCCCTTTTATAGCCACACTGTCCTATACCTTCTTCACCTCCGTTTCCAAAGGCCTGTTCCTTCTAGTTCCTATGTTTTTTGAGGATTCTGCCATGTAAATCAAGTTATTTTTAATTTGTCACCACTGCAGCTTGGAATTTGTCATTTTGGGGAGAGCTTAGTTAGTTACCACTGGTCCTGCTTATTTTTTAGCTTCCAAATAGTTTTCTCCCTGTTCTTAAGGATTCGTGTTTTAAAAAAATATCTTTACTGTAGTTTTAGTGGAATTTAAGGAAGGAGTGCAATTAAGTGTTTTCAGTTTACCATCTTAACATTCTTCCAACATTCCTTTTAATATGTATAATATTGATAATAACTTTAATTAAAATGCATAAAGGTGTATTACTTGGCACCAAATTCAGTGAAACTTTTTATTTATTGGAGGTAAAACCTACCTTGTAGGATTAGTGTGAGAAATAATTGACCTATTAGGCGTATAAAATCTATCTGAAGACTTGATCCAATACATCTTTGTCCTCCAAAGTCTCTTATAGAAGAATACATATGCATATATATATATATTTTTACTTATGTGCCTTGGGATAATAGAGAAAATCTAGCAAAATGGTTGTAAGATGATTGTAGTAGCTGGAGGAGGATTGGTAGGCACAATGATGGAACTTAAATTGTCTCTTATTTGAAATCTAAGTTAGCTGAAAAGTAGCTCTTATAGCTATTAGTAGCTGGCAGCTTGCCAGGAAAACTTAGACTGAGCAAGGATTTACATTGGCTACTAAGACAAGACAGTATTAACAGTGGGGAAGGAGGAAAATGGGAGTAGTGTGTGGGTAAGGGTGGATTTCCACCAAAGACTCTTCTTTCTGAATGTCAGCAGCTGTTCATCAGGCATCTCTAAATTTCTTGGCTATTTGTCTCCCCATTAACCTTACTCAGGTTGCAGTGCTGCAGTAATGTCTACCCTCTTCCAATTCTTCCCAAGTTACCAACCCCTTGCTTTTAATGGGCCACCCTCAGAGAATAACAGTTCTGTATCTGAACAATTACTGTGGCTTAGACCAACGGTAACCTTTTTTTCCCCTGAAACAGTACAGTACTTAAAGTAGTTTTTACATGTTTTACCGGTTTATCTCAAGGAGAAGAATCAAAGGCCCTTTAAAAGCTGGGTTTGTTTGTTTTTGTTTTCGTTAACTTTTATTAAGGAAAATTTCGAAGTATATACCAAATAGAATGAATAATGAACCCCATGTGCCCCACACTCAGCTTGAACAATTGTCAACTCTTGGGGCCAATCTTTTTAGCTCTACCTCTACTCACCCCTGCCCAAACCCTTAAATTTCCAGATGATAAATGGAGATGAGATAGCACAGAGAGATAGCACAGAGCAGCTAAATTTGGGGAAGGTAGATGTGGAAGAGATGAGGAAAAGTAGAATCCCTAGCTGATGTGAGTGATCCTAGCACAGGTCCTTTATGTGCTTTTGTCTTCCTTTTCTCTTGATGTCTATGCTACCACTCACTAAGACAAATTTGTTGGGATCTCTGAAATTTGTTTTGTTAATATACCCACTTTCAGACTGGATTTTACCCTTTGTGCCCTCTATTTCTTTTCTCCAGAGGTGTCCAGATCTTTATTTTTATTTGCATTTCAGCTGTATAAAAATGTTGGGAGGACTGTGGCAGGGTATAAAAGGTAATTTGTCCTGAGATCACTCATCTGGGGATGCCTTTGTGACCATGCAGACTACCAAAGGGAAGAAATAGTTTTTGTCTTTATGGTAAATTATCCAAAAATAAGCTTTGGTTGCCCTCTTAGTTCTCATGATTCGACTTTCTCCCCAGCTGTTACTTAAAATAATGTTAAGATAATTAAAAAATAAGAATAATGATGTCAAGATTCTTAAGATTTTGAATGCAAGTTTTAACCATAGTGCTAGATTTGAGCACTTTAGGGCTTAGATTTTATGGGGGAAAATCTTTAATTAGCCTTCTATATATTGAAATCAACTTGATCAAATGACCATTAGGATTTTAAAAACCTAATTTTCCAGACTTTACAAAATAGATACTCTTTCCATGATAAAAGTACTACAAAAGGTAAAAAATTAAAAAAAAAAAATTTTTTTTTTTAAGGAAAAGGGGGCCCTTGAGCAGAGTTTGACTTTTTTTTTCTGGATTGAAATGGAGGCTTTCTTTCAAGCAAATTCCCTGATGTTTGCTCTGTGTGATTTGGCTCTATCTCTGTAACTGCTAATATGTGGCATGGATTTCAGGTTGTCTGGGATCTGGATGTGCCCACAGTCTGTATTGCAAGTCGGAATTCACAGGCATTATGTTACAAAACTGGCTTGCAGTCTTCTCTGTTTCCTTTTTCTATGTCCTGAGTAGCTGCATTGTTCCTTGCAGTATATGCATTAGCTGTTGTCTGTGTGTGTTTCCTGCAGGCTGACAAAGTGGGCGGGGCTTTGTTTGATACATAGCTGAGTTTTCACTGTGCGTTCTTGAGTGCACATTGCAGCCATCTTAATTACACTTTAGTGCAACTGAGACAGTGCAGCTGTCTCAAAATGGCTGCTGACCTAGTCTTTGTAGCTGCTTAGACAGCAGGTATGCCAGTGAGGAGACTTGTAACATGCATCAGGACCAGAGGTAAGAACCAATTACTCTTTATCTTTAAACATTCAACTTAAAAAACAGTTGATATTTACTGAATTCATGTAGGAAGATGAACTTAGAGCTTGTTTGGTAAAAAGTTGAAGTTAATATTTACTGATAGAACCTTTAAGACTCTTTATGGAAACAGTACTTAGGATGATGAGGTCAAAGGTTAAATTCCTATATTTTCACACCATCTTATGTTGTCTCCTGCCAGAACTTCTGATCACCACAGTAATGTTTTCCTCGCCTTAATTAACTTAATATTCCTTTTGTGTTGGATATTTTAGTTTGATATTTATTTGTAGAAATTACAAACAATATATCATCTGAATAGGTTTTTTTTTTTTTTTAATAAAGAAGGCATAAATAAGCCTTGTTTTTTCAGGAAGAAAGTGATGTTTTTTTCTTTTTTTTTTCTTTTTCTTTTTCTTTTTTTAAGGATTTATTTGGTAGCTTCTTGGGAAGAATGTTAATCCTCTGAATATAAATTATAGTTAAAGAAAATTTTGTAATACTGTAAGACTCTTTTTTTTTGGTAGTATGGTTCCATTTCTCTTTCATCATGCTTCCTCCTCCTGGACATCTAACTCTCATATTTTTATGGTTCTTAACTTTTTTATTCTATTTATGTTTTGCTTAAATTGGCATTCATTCATATTTTGAATTTAGAAATAAATTCACTTCTTCTAGGCCTGGATACTTTTTCTCTATAACTGATGTATTCTGACCCAACATAGAACTGAAGTTAAATAGTCACTTGTCTTAGTTACTTAAGTGATTTTGTTTGTGCCCATTTCGGTTTTAATTTAAAATAGTGCTATATTTAAAAGTAATATAATTCAATACTTTTATAAATTTTGTTTAAAATTTTAAAAAAATCTTTCTTAACATTGTTCTGAAGTAGAAATATTTATTGAAATATTGTAATTCCACAGTTATCTAGAAAGATGGGAGGATTAAATTTTTATTAACATAATATTCTATATAGCAGAACAGTTAGACTTTAAGCGATTTCTTTTTCTTAAATTGTAATAGTCATTAAAATTTTTCCTAAATGGTATAGTACATCCTCAGGCTTTGCCAGTTGGGTGTTATGAATATGTCCCAGACAAATATATCATGAAACAGTAAGTTTTGGAAAATTTTTTTTTGTTTTAGGAGGTACCGGGGGTTGAACCCAGGACCCTCGTACATGTGAAGCAGGTGCTCAACCACCGAGCTACACTCGCTCCCCTTGAACTTTTTAAATACAGTAATGTTTGCTAATTTAATTCTTATGTGAGACCCCAGTTTATAAAAGGAAAAAAATATAGTATTTTATTGTTGTGTACTTATTTTATAATGTTACCTTTATAAGTCTAATAAAATGAGAACAGTTAGGTTAATATGATAAAATTTTGAAATAGGTGGTCACATGTAAATATATTATTAGTTTCAGGATATAGTTAGCTTTTTTGTAGACCCCCAGCCGCTGAGGTACTGGGTAGGTTACTTTGTAATGCATTCTATAACACATCTTCTTTATGTTCTTTTTGATTTTCCTGGAGGTAGGGTATAAGATCTATATTTGCATGACTTATTGGCAGTTTAAAATTGTGGCCTTGCCAGAAACTCTTGTTTATACAATTTGTTATTAAGTTTTATTTTTAATAAAATAATTGGTTTTTTTTTTTTTTTTTTTTTTTCATTTGTTCAGTGGCCTAAAAAATATCCTGGGGTCACAATTTATCTCAGTTTCATTAACAACTTTAACGTATTTATTTCATTTTTATTAACTTACTGCATTGGAAAATTGTAGGCTGTCCTTTGTGGTAGATTCTCATACTTTGAACATTAGTCATGTGAGCTTGTCCCCCTAAAAAAGAACAATATATCAATACGGGCAAGGAATTCTATCTATTATTCCTTTCAGTAAGATTATGAGTGAGTATGACATAGACATGTGAATGTGCTGTGGCCTTAATTAATCTTATTTCTTCCTTCATGCCTTTCAGAGCCTGAACAGTTTGTAGTCTTGGGAGATTTTAGTATTTATACCCTGTGTTTTTCAAATGTTGGAGAAAAATTGGCTAGGTTGAAATATTGACCAACTTATTTTGGTCTTCAGAGTAGTACACGGTGATTGTAATGATCCATTCTTTTTGTCTTCTATTGCTGGCTAAAATTTACCCCCTCACAAGATAACTTCCCTGATCATCATTTGACAACAGCTTATGGTCACCCATAAGATATTGCTAATTCTTTCAGTGTCATGTTGCATTTTTGCAACTGTAAGCATAAACTAGACCTGACTGGGTTTACTGCTTTAGGGGTTGGTGACAGTTTTAAAATTTTCTATGCTGAATTTCATGTTAGCTATTAAGTTGGATGATTGAGGACATAGTCAATCTGGGGGCTGGATAATTGAGGTTTTTATGGTATTATTTTCGTCACTTCTTGACCTCATTTGTTTACTCCATATAATAGCCTTTCATAAGCCATTTCTTTTTCATAAGTTTCTAAGAGAAATGTTGAGGTGATGGAAAGAGTATTGAACAGAGTCTAAACCTAACCTATATTTGAATATAGTTTTGTCCAGCTTTTTCTGATATTAGCTAACACATCCATTTTTTTCCTTTTCTCTATAAAATGGGGGGAGATTCCTATCTATTTGGCAAGGATATGCTGAGTATCAATTTACATTGTTTGTGCATAATACTGTGAAATAGTCTACAAATATCTGGCATGCTAATTTTTCCAGTAATATTTGAATGCTTTTCAGTTTATTTGCTTCTCAAATGTTGTAGTCTTTATCAAGTGTGATTGGATCAGGGAATGTGGTATATTTTTAAAGTATGGGAGGTTTTTCATATAACTCCTGTTTCAGAAGCAAGGAGTACTAACTAACATTAGTGTATCTACTTGGAATGTTATATAATCATGTTTGTATTACACAGTCCTACTTGTTATATAAATTAGCTATCCCTTGCTGTGTGGGTAGTGGCAAATTATTAAGTAAAGCTGATATAGAATGCAGGTATTACAGAATTAGAGGAGTAGGAGAAATGTTTCATCTCTGGTCTGACCAAGTCCTCCAGAATATAATTTCTCTAAAGAGATTACTTGAAATTAGGGCCTGGAGTTTTCTGTATTTCAGTACAAATGAGAATGTTAAGAACACTACAGTTATCTTTCAGTGGTCAAAAACTGGCAGCCAACAGACTTTTGTTTTGACCCTCTTCAGTCACTGTCCCATTTCTCTAGTTCTTAACATGTAGAGTTTTCAAATTTCACAAAAATAATCTGGATGTTTTACCTTTCAGATATAAGATTGAGTCTGCATTTCTGCTTGAGAACAGTAATCTACAGTTGAGTGGCTGCTGCCTCCTTTCTAGGGCCTACTTCTGCTTCCATCTGGCCCTCTTCACTAATTCACCTTGCCTGCCTGGCCCTGTAGACAGTTGCTTTTGAAATCCCTATCGCTTATTTAACAGATTGTTGATAGACTTAAATAAGTAAAATATAGCTTCTGACCCCAGAATAAAGTAAAAATAAGTAAAATCTTGCCACTTTACTTGGTAGGAGAGACTTAGCATATATAAAGTCAGTTACCGTTTGGATGAACTATGGCACCTTTGGTAACCTTTAGCCTTATTTTATTTTCTATTGTATTAGAGTGGCGTGGGGCTGATTGAAGGAGAGAACCGGTAACATTTCCTGGAATGAAATGAAAGTTGAAAGTGAAGAAATTAAAGGACGAAAATTTAAATGAAATGAAGAGAGAAAATTTTTCATAAAATATGAAAATTGATTGAAGGTGAAGAAATATTAGTTAGAAATTCAGAAGTACCTCAAGGTCTTTTATGGTGATAATAATCAGTTCTCTTTTCTATAAATGTTACCACTGTGTAAAAGACATCACTATCAGCTTGATGTTCTTAATGATGATACTAAATAAGTAAACGTTAACTCATATTTAGGATGAACAAATTATGGAACAGGTAAATGAAATATATTTTATAAAAGATTTTTGCATATATTGGTTGAGAAAAGAAATGTTAGTACTTAAAATAAATTTCGTATAATACAGAGCATTTTTTTTTAAACTTCAGAAGTATCCTAGACTAGATAATTTCAGAAGCCATTATAAAGTTATTTTTTTTGGAAAATTAACTTCTGTTTACATTTATTAATTTGATATTCACCATTACAACTATGTGAAGACTACCTTGATAATCCATGAAACATGGTAATTGATAATTTGATCTGACATGAAGTTGAATTCTACTTGAATCCAGAGTGGAAGCCAGCTTCTTTGCATTTGTGAAATACCCTTTTGGAAAATGGCTTTCAAGTTAGAGGGAAAACTTAAGTGAAATTTGAAAAAGCAGTTAACTTGCACAGGAAACATTGACCTCCTTACTTTCTACTCCCTACTCCCTCAAAAGAAAAAGGAGTTGGGAGAAAGCTTAAAAGTGCATTTAGACAAATTATTATTTTTTAATTGTTCGGGTTAGAGCTTTCACAAAGTGTTCTTTATTGATAATTTAAGACTCTTATTAGTCATTAATAATGTGAATATAGAAATGATGAAAAATGTTGCTAGTTGACCTTGTGAACCTTCATGAGTTTATTGAAATGGGGGGTTTAAAGAAGTCTGAGGAGTTGCTTCTGCCTAGAGCTCCTGCCTTCCCTTGTTGAAGTAAGCCAGACGTACCTGCCAGTAGAGCCATCATGAAAGGAAGGTGCTTGCTAGCTGATCTGCTGCTTTCCTTTGCTGAATAAAGAAGTACCATGGCATACATAGTGGAAAGCATTTGGTATAGAAGCCAGGAAAAGATCATTTTTGTTCTGGTACTGCTTATTAAGTAAATTTAATTTTAGATAAATTACTTAACTTCTTTGTGACATTCCTTGATCATTAAATGAAGATTAGATGAGACAGTGGAGTCAGACAGAGTCAGGGTGAATCCATGTTATTCCACTCACTAGTTAGAGGTTTAAAATGGAAATATATATATATATAGTGCTCAAACTACCATGTCTACTTACAGTAAGTGCTCGAGAAGTCTTAGATATTATTTTTATGGGACTGGGCAAGTTATTTATTTTTAGGACCTCAGTTTTCTTATCTTTAAAACAGGGATAATAGTGTCCATCGTGCAGGGTTGATACTGGAATTTAAATGAGGGTAACTAATAAAGAGCAGCACCTGCTGTAGTGTATGGCACAAAGTAAGTATGAGTAAATGTTGGTTGCTTTTTCCTATGAAGGTTCCTTACGGCACATTTTCTCTCTCTTTCCCTCCCTCCCTCCCTCCTTCCCTGTACATTATTTTTTTCAGAAAGAGTGGAATCAGGGAGAAATCTAGGTTACTGACTATGTTAGAAGAGGCTCTTAAGCAGGGGGGCTTGTTAGGTGCCTGGCTAATTTACAGGACCAATGCTAGACAGCAAGATGTTTAGAATCCCAGAATGAAGACTTAAAAGAACCCAAAGGGAACAAAACAAGAATTCTTATTTATGCTAAGACAGCATTGTAAAATAAAAACAAAATAGACTGAATTGGTCAATTGATTCAACAAATTTTAACAATATTTATTTTTTACATATTATTTGCCAGGCAGTGTTTTGATGTTTGCATACAAGATCCCTGTCCTCGTGGAGTTTGCATGGGAGAGGAGGGGGGATGGCAGATAATAAGTATGAGAAGTTTACAAACACTAAGGGATTGGGAATAGGGGTTTGACAGGGTAGAATAGGTAGCCAAGATATGCATTAACACTATTTAAAATCTGGCCCTTGGTTTAGTTTGGGCCTCATAACTGAGAATGTTGAGAAATTTTTATATCAATTTGACTGACATAGTTTTGTCAGCTGAATCTAATTTAAAAAATGAGGCTTTTGTTTTGTATGCCTTTTAAATTTCATTCTTCAATAATTATTTTCATTGTCTTTTACAAAATAATTATCTGTAATGGGTTGGAAATTAAACACTGGTCCTTACTGCTGTTATTTTAAGAAGCAGTGAGCTAGATCAACAACTTGGCACTTCAATAAGTAGGTTTTAGAGCATTTGCACTTCTTAGGATTAATTAGTCCACTGTGAGGTGATTGGTTAACTTTTTTTGCCTTTAAAAAATAGTGTTTAAATACTTGTGATGTGTATTATATTTTATGTGTATTAAATGATTTTAGGGCCCTTTATTTTTAAGTACTTTATTTCAAAGAGTTGGATGCATATACAAGTTGAAACTAAGGAAGACAGAATTCCTTTAGAGAAGAGAGAAGAGTTCAAGAATTACAACTGCTAGGAATACAGAACTTCGATGGTTTCTAATATCTCTCTTCCAACTCTGAGATTTTATGATCAATATACATATGGTACTTAGAAAGCTCTTTTTGCATAAGATCTTTCCTTTACCAAGTGTTACTTAGTATAGTGTCTGCTGTGTGAAATTACACCACATTGTATTTTTCCCTTCCCCATCATCTGCTCTTAGTGGGTCACAGATCCTGAGAAGAGAATATATAGTTGTTTCAGGAAAATTGTTGTTGCTTATGGTGACAACCTGGGTAACATATATGATTATCCACAAAATAGAAGTGTATTTTTTCTGATTGACATATAACTTTATCATTCCTCTCATTTACAGCCTCATTATTATGCAGTAAGGGTAATTTAAGAGCTGTTTTAAGACAGAAAAGGATATTTAAAAATAAGGATCATATTTTTAGAGAGTCCCTAATTAGCATTTTTAAGCACGTTTTCATTTTATTATCTTTTCAGGTACAACTCTTAAACTGGTTTCTGGATTGTTACTTGCAATATGATATATCTATTAATATAACAAGGGAAAATAGCAGTGGAAATGTAAAATTATGTATTAGTATATGATAAATAAAATGTTTGAAACATTTAAATCAAGGACCTCATAGATGATAACTCAATTCTTGACCAGTCAGATCTGGCCAATAAAAGCAGTATATGAATGATAGAGGTCCAGGGTCCCCACTGATAAAATATTTTCTTGTGTAGCTATTTGCAATTTAGCATGCTTGAATTTTATACTAAGTACATGCTTTAGTAATACTAATTGGCGGTAAATATATTGAATTATTTAACTATACTAATAGTGATACCTGATGATCTCCTAATTTAATTGGTTAGTTAACAGAATTCGAAAGGTAGCTTTAGAGTAGAGTAAGGATAGCTTTTAGGTAATGTGAATTTAATTTGTTTTCAGTGATTGTTAAAAATAGCAACCAGTGAATTTATATAATCATACTCATCTATATGTAAACTAAAGGTTTGAGTATCTCTGGGAGTTAAAAATATTTTTGGTGGGGTGGAATTTCAGTTATATAGGAATTATAAATTGGTTTTCTTTTATTACTTGGATTCAAATAATTAGAAAATGGATAACTAGATATATTCTAGAACCAGTCAGTGCCTGTAGGGTAACAAATGGGGAGGGTTTACTCAGCAGTATTCTCCTTTAGTTTGGTCATGAAATGAGGACTGCTTTATGTAAATTACTCTTACTGGCGCCAGCTAGCTGTGACTGCAGTCTGGCTGCGCTAGGGCAGCAAATAATATGTGTCATGGATTTTCTTTTTGGAACGTGTAAGAATTGAGCCTTTTGGACTGAAAGGACAGAGTTGATACTTTAGAAAATGGGTAGTGAGACCTCTACATTTGATAATGAACAAGTGGAATAATAAGAAGCTATAAACCTTTCAAGCTTTTATGTATATTGTTTTTATAGATTTATGCCTATTGATACTATTGGGCAATATGTGGGAGGTACTTAACTGCACACAGTTGCTGCAGACCTAATAGTTGGCAGCATAAAAAGCAGTACAAAGAATTCTGATTCTAGGCATCTTCACTTGCAACAGTCATTTGGAAGATGTACTTTATGTGTTCTTTGAGCTTCATTGACATACTGTCTGGCGTATTTTTGGCTTTTGTGGTTAATGGGATGTTTGCTGCACAAACTACATAGCAGATGTGAACCACTGTATGAAAGGAAATTTAATATGTAGCCAACCTACTGTATTGTTTTCTTCATGAGTATGAACCAAACAAGGAATTTAGGTTCAAGAAGGCTGACCTAGAAGTCTGCATTAGCTTTTAATGTTTATGCAAATGAACTAAGTAGCAGTGGTTTACAGAAGAGGAAGTCTTTTTCACAATATCAAGCTGTCCACAGGTAAGAGATTCAGGTCCTTTTTCTGTGACCCCTCCCACTCGTCTCCCCCAGGCCTTTTATCTCTTACCATTGGGAAGTTTTGTTGGTTTGCTTTTAGCTCTAGTAATATCAGGATTGGTAATTTGTATAATGTTAATTTTCAGGAGGAGAATGGATTTGGGTTTGGTCTTTTAAAAAATATTATTTTCATTTTCTCAAAATGTTCTCCAGGTTTGAACTAAAATGAACTAACAGTGGACTTCATATATGCATATTTACTCATGTATATGATATAATCAAATTACATAGAAATCAGTTTTTGATCTCTTCATTATAGTCTGTTACTATGTTCTCAGTTACAGTGACACCAACTGGTACATGCAGAGAGATAACATTTTGTAACCTTACTTAACTATAAAGTTTTAGTGTAAATGCATCACTTTGAATTCACCATTCAGAATCAAAGTGCTATCCTTTTATATTTGGCTCAGTAAAATAAATTAGATATAAGTGTGTGTTTATACATGTAACATGGTCAAGTTTTCCAGTGCCATCCATATCTTTCCATTTCCACATATTTAAATATATCACCATTTTAGCAGGTGAATTTAAGAGTCTAAAATTAAAATGGATTCATTAGTTAGAAATTCTATTGAATTTACTATTTTAATTTCATAAGCTGGGTAAAGGGTGTCCAGGCCTTTATTATATTATTCTTTTTCTATGCCTGAAATATTGCATAAGCAAAAACAAAATTCTATTGAAATAAAAATAGAACTATATAAAATAAAGAACATACAGCCATTGCTGTAAAGATAGGAAGGTGTATATTTATAAGGAAATGCAAGTATGTGTGTCTGTTAATATCAGGAAGACCAGAGATGAAATATATTACTGATTCCTTTGATAGAATAATTTTGGGGGATGGGTATGAGAAGGTAGGTAGGTTGAAGAGGAGAGTGGAAGTAAGGTTTGCAGTGAGGTTAGAAGGGGAGGAAGAAAGGAATTATACTAGGCAGTTCTCTGCTCTTTGTCTCCCTCTCTAGAAATTAAACTACAGGCTCTTTTAGTTTTAAGTGGGACTTCCAGTTCTCTAGATTCTGAAAAAGATTGGTCATTTATTACTACGTGGCTAGGCACTTAAAAACTGGAGACCCGCAGTGATAGAAGCCTCACTCATCTTTGAGGGGTATAAACTGTTATAGGTTTGGGTTCCTTTTGACAGTGTTTCTTGGATGAAATTTTTTTTCCCCTTAATAATTGTTTTAATATATATTCTGTTAAAACAGATTTATGTTTGTGTTCCATTTTTAGTAAACAGTTTCTCCTGGATTGGAGAAGTAGAAAGAAATCAATTTTGATTAATGTATTTGAGGGTGAATGGGAAGAAGGTCATGCTTTTCTTGGTGTGGAAGGCACACACATCTGAATTAGTTGGGAAATATTTTCGTATTATAATTAAGAAAGATGAGGGAAAGTAAGACAGAGGAGTATTCTGTGTAGGACAAATAAACCTAAAAGGAAGCGTGTAAGCAAAGATAAAAGTCATGAGGATAAATGTGTATAATCTTTGAGATTATTGAAGCAGAGTATGAATGATCGAAAATCTAGGGGATAAAAGTTTGAGTTTTTAATTTTTGTGGTCCTCTTAGGCAACCGAATGTATTTAGCTCTCATTGTAGAATCACAAAATCTGAAATAGGCCTAAGTGATCAAGTATTGCACTTTACATAGAAACCTGTTTGTTAATTCTGATAGGTGGTAGTTATCTAGTTTCTGCTTTAGCATTTGTAATGTCATAGGGAGAGTCTCTAAATTTCTTAAGTTACTTTTGTTGGACATCTGAACAAATTAACATCATGTATCTCTCTCTCTCTCTGAATGTGTATGTCTTTACATAACAGATCTGCAGTATTTAAAGAAAACCATTAAAATTCCCTCATATTTTCTAGGCTAAATAGCCTCCATTTTTCCAGATCATTCTTTAGCCTGGTCATCTTTTTATTTAACCTATGGTTTTTAAAAGTTCCTCTAGTTATGATGCTCAGAATAAAACATAATACTCCAAAATATTCCCTCTTCTCCTTACTTCTGTTCAGTTTAACTTTACATTTACATTTTTGGAACATGTACATTTTACATTTACATTTTGGCCACTTTTGAATTTTATTGGGTTTGCAGTAAGGTAAATTCGGTAGTCTTTTTCACATATTCCGTTGATAACCTTGAACATAATTGAATATTTGAACCAAGTATGTTAACTTATATTTGGAATTCTCTTTCATAATTTCTCATATTGTTTATTATGCTTTCTCTAACTCTTACCTGCTATATTTTCCTCTTTCAATAGTCTTTTCAAAGAACTGGCTTTTGGCTTCATTTATTGCCTGCTGTTTTATTGATTTTTCTCTCATAATTTTCTGCTTTTAATTCTAGCTTTGGGTTTACAAATTCCCTCCTTTACTAGTGTTTTTGAGTTTGCCTTTTAATTAATATTATTAATATTCATTAGTATATGTATTTACGGCTATACATTTTCCTCTGAGTATTATTTTGGTTGTATTATGTTAGTGCTTTGTTGTTATTTTACCATTGATTTCTTCTTTTATTAAAAAGATTTTAAGTTAATTTTTCTCTCATTCCATTGTTTTTATATCTAACTTTATTACATTTGGCTAGACAGTGTGGCCCTGTGTTGATTGTATATGTGTTATATGCAATTTTATTTACTTTTCTATTCTGTCATGTTAATAGGGAATTATTTTTTTAATTACTTCTGCTTTTCTTCATCTGTAGACTTTAGAAATAGGTGAGTTTATATTTGATTGTGGATTTATTAGTTTCATCCTGAAATTTTAAAATCAGTTTTTGCTTTTTGTAATTTGAAGATTTATAGGTACATCAAAGGTACAGATTTCTGGTGGAGTGTACTTTTTATCAATAGGAAATATTTTTGTTTTTGTCCCATTACTTGTTTTTCAACTTGGTATTTTAAAAATATGTTAGTGATATACCAGTTTGCTTTGTTTTGTTAGCATTTGCCTATTGCATCATTTTCCATCCCTTAATTCTCATTCTTCCTATGTTTTGTTATAGGTATGTCTCTTGTTTATAGTATAGATCTGATAATTTTTCTTATTGTTCTACCCACTTTGAAAGCTGCTAGGGTTTTTTGGATTGGTAATTTTCTTTATTTCTGCCCATAATTTGCAAGTCCTAAATCTGCTGCCATATTATAGTTATCTGATAATTTAGTTTTACATTATTTATTTTTTAAGATAAAGGATCCTCAATTATTTCAGCCTGCCCCTGAGTTTTACTTGTTTATTGACATCATTGTATTTCTTAAATCATTTCTTTTCTCAGGGTCATTTGTTCTCATGTACCAATAGTATATTTGCATGTAATTATTTTAGCAAGTATCTATTTTCACAGTCTTTTGCTCAGAAATAAAACCTCTATTCCTCCATCCTCATTGATTACTAGTTTTGCTGGCAGTAGCACTCCAGGATAAAAATAACTGTTCACCTGATCTTTGAGGAGATTGTTGTTTTCTTTTAGCATTCAGTATTGCTGATGACAAGTCTGATGCCAGTTTAATTCTTATTCCCTGTAGGTAAATGACTTTGTTACTTGAATTGATTAGTATTTTCTCATTGGTTTTCTAAAATTTTATTACAGTATGTATAGGTGTCAGGTTTTTTTTTTTGTTTTTGTTTTTTTTTTTTTCCCGCTTGTTTTAATTATTAAGTCTGCCTTGGCATTAAATAGGCCTTCTCTATTGAAAAAAGTTGTATTTTTTTCAGCTACATGAATTTTTTTCTTTTCTTATTTTCTTCCTTGTTTCTCAGTTCAGTTTTTCTAAATCTCCTCATCAGTAAAAGTTGTTGCTTCTGGGTATACCCCCCTTGTCTCATTTTTTCTATTTTTCCTCTGTGTAGCATTGTAAGAACACCTGCTCTACATTAAATAGGTCACATCAACTGTGGCTATGTATGCAGTCCCTATTTTGAATTTCCAAGATTTCAGATTGATTTTATTTTATTATCTGATTGTTCTTGTAGATATCATAGCATCTGATACCTTTGAGGATAAAGATATGCCATTTTAAAAGATATATTTATTTCACTTATTAGCTAGTTTTTTGGGGGGGAGGGATCGGCACCTACATTTATTTATTTATGTAAGGTTTTTTTTTTTTTTTTTTTTTTTTTGATTCTTGATTGTACTATTTTTGCATTTGAAATTTCCTATTTTTTTGTAGTTTGATGCTGACTCATATAGTCATATTTTCTATAAATTCTTTGAATTGGATTATGAGGGGTAGGAATGTGGTACTTTCCATACATGAGATAGACTGGTAATTTGTCTTTTGGATACTAGCCTCCCTTGTCCCTTCTGGGACTTAAAGTCTGTGTGAGTCATCACTCTGTTCACATTCTTAAATGTCATTGCTGCACTGGCTTAGCACTGGAATTGGAAGAGAGAGGGATAAGTTCAAATATAAATTACACTAGTTATTTTCATTGTGAAAATTCAAAAACGTCTGTCAAACCTTAAGTGAAAGCCTCTATACCCCGGTTTGCTCATTCCTTATTTTTCCCCAAGTCAATTGCTATAACTAGTTTGGCATGTATCCTTCCAGACTTAAAAAATATCTGCATACATGTATATACGTTTTTCTAGAAAGGTATTTTACATTTTAAAATGTAATGGCATAAAAACTTATGGCTGGCTATACCTAAGTGCTTTGTGTTTATTATCTCATTTAATTCCCGTAACATTTCTATGAGGATTGTCCTTAATGATTGTCTCAGTTTCATAGATAAGGAAACTGAGGCAAGGAGAGGATAGATAGTATCTTGGGCATGTAACTTAACTAGGAGGCCCTAGCAATTGTACTCTAATTACCAAGAGTTCTGCAACTGCTTTGTATCCCTAATAATTTTTCTCAGAGATCTTTTCATGCCCATGAAAGAGGTCTATCATATTGTTTAGTTTGGATGCTTTGGTTTTTTTTAACATGTGAGTATATCTTAAGATAAACATCTCAGAGTGCCTTTGGTGTGTCAAAGAGATACAGTGCCTATTTGCCTTAAAATTGGTTGTGACAGTGAACTCTTTATGAGACCACTCATTTCTGTACATTATTGTTAACCCTAAATAATTGCCAATCTAATATGTAAAAATTGTATTTTTTTGTTTTTTCTTTCCCTGAAAGTCAAACATATTTTTTATGTATATATTATTGTTTTATGTATTGCCTATTTGTGTTTCTTTATTTCTCGTTCAAATTGTTTGTCATTTTTATCTTTCAAGCATTCCTCAAAATTCCAGTTACTTATAATACTTCCTGTGCCTTTGGAATTTTTAGTTATTTTATATCTAATGTGTTTGCTATTGTACTCATATACTCAGTTGCTATTGTGATTCTTCTTAGCCATTTATTTCCAAGCCCATCTTTTTCCTGTTAATTTGTGGTGTCTTTTATATAATATATTACATTCTTTTATTGTTAGTATCTGTCTCGGATAATTACCCTAGTACTAGTATTATTAGTAATTACTACTTTGTCATATGCCAACATATCTGAGTGAGCAAGCATCATTATTCATTATTTTTTATTTCTATTTTTCCCTGTTTTTGCCATTTTTTTTTCCCCTTACAGATTACCTTTAAGAATTTGTCATGGTACAGAAATATCTAGGTAGAATTTTCATTAGATTTGCTTTAAATAAATTATATCCAGGAAGATTTATGTCTCTTTCACAATAAGTCTTTATTATAGCACTAATATTTCAAGTATTTTTTAAACCTCTACATTAGTAAACATGGAAATTTTTCATATGTGTTAATGTTTCTAGATAATCTTTTCTTGTTATTCTGAATTAAATGTTTTCTTCATTATATCTTCTGATTCTTTCTGTTTGAATTCTTACTGCTTTGGTCAGGATTTCTAGAACAATATTGGCTATAGATAGTATCACATCCTTTGTTCCTGCCTTTGATGGAAATGCCTATGGTGTTTTACCACTAAGTTTGAAGTAGTCTTTATTAGTTTAAGGAGCAATTTTTATGTTCCTCATTTTTATTTGTATTAGTGGATGAGTATTACCTTTCCAGTTTCTGTTGAGAAATGACAATTAACATTTTTTTCAAATTTGACCATTCAGGCTTGTTAATGTATTTCTTAATATGGTTATGTATTTAATTTTAATTATTTTTCAATTTAATTTAATTGAAAAACTGCTGTTTGGAGAAACTTTAAGTTGTTAACCAGGTATATAGGAATCAAGGAATTTGAAGGAAATGGCTAGTCTCTTTTCTTTGGCTTTGAAGATCCAACATAGAAAGTCACAGTTAATTCCCGAAGACTGCTCTCTCTTTTGTCTTTCTAAGGACTGTTTTTTGCACAATGTATTTATTGATCATTTGTAATGCCATTAACAGTAACTTGGCTGATTTTATTTCTTCTGTTCACCAGTAGAATAGCTTCAGAATCGTTAACTCAACATAGAAAAGATAATAAAGAATTTAGAAGAGAAGTATAATAAAGATTTGGAAATACCAGTATAAAGTCCTTGATCTGAATCTGTGAACTCTTGAAAAGACCTCAGTTGTACTTGGTGGCTTTTTGGCATTTATCAGTGCATTTCTTTGGGAGTTTTCTTTCTTTCTTTTTTCCTTTCCTTCTTTTTAAATTCTGGAGGCTCTAGGCTCAGTTAAATATTCTCATGTGGCAGAGAGCCAGATTTCCAGTAGCCTTGAACTCAGCATGTTGCTGTTGCTTAGCAACTACCTGTGAAGTCTTGTGGCTATAACTGAATTATAAATAGGGTTATGAGCAGAAGTGCTATTGAAATTGAGATTGGAAAGAAAGGCATACTCTTTTTTTCTCCCTTCTGTTTGAATTTGAGTGATTCTTTATGCAGAGTCAGTTTTCAGAAATCTGGCTCATAAAAATTGGGAGCACTAACCCTATCAGGAAGACAAAAAGGACTCTGTAGAGGTCTTGTTTTTAAGTACACATTTAAAAGCATGTGTCTAATTGTTAGGATTAAACAATCTACATTGGAAACATGTCAGTTAATGGAAACCAAAGAATTTCTCCTAATTTTCATCCGTGTAGAAAGATACCCATACATTATACAGCTGCCTGTATTTTTTTTTTCTCATTTACATTAAAAATCTATAAGCAGTAACATTTTAATGTCAGTCTATATTTTTGGACTTTTAATCACATCATTTCTCAAGAGTGTCTTAAAAATTATACTATGATAGTACCTATGTGGGCAGTTGATAAATATTAACTTCATGGGTAAGTCATCCTATTTATCATTCCTCAGTTGAACAGTGCATTTTGAATTAGAATGTTTTTAAAAATGTTCTATTTAAGAATGAAAACTTGAAAGTTCTTTCAAGACCTTTTGGCTTGCTTTCTCTGTATATTCCAGATGGAAAACTTTAGACCTAAATATACTAAATAATTTGCCTAAAGTCTCCCACACCCTAGTCTTTATTTTTTCCCTGCTCTTACTGATGCATATCTAGCAGTTCATTCTTTTTGCACTCATATTTCATCAGTTTATGTGAAATTTAATTGATATAGGTAATTTACAATAAAAATGTACAAGTAAATTTAGTAAAAAGCGCATCTAACTTGAATAGGTTAGGTGAGAGCAGAAGAATGAATGTGAGCTAAATAGAGTAGCCTTGTAGCTTCAAGTGCCCAGTAAATTGTGGTTATCAGTCAATATATTTATGGAATGGTTAGAGAACAATAGCTCATTTGATATGATGGTTAGGGTGAGGAAGGTTAAGAGTTTCCAAAGTATAGTGGTATTTTTTTCAGATCTCTGTGGGTTATTTTAGGTTCTAAAAGAGAAACAAAGTGCTAATTCTAGGTTTTGGATAAAGCAACCCTGAATTTTCTTAAATACACCATAAAGGGTTTTTTTTTTTGTTGTTTGTTTGTTTTCCCCTGTTGTGAAATAGCTAACATTCTATCACCATAAAAAAATTTTTTTGGAACAAATCAGTTTTATTGATATGTATTAATAAAGCATGCAATTCATCCAAAGTGTGCAATCACTGGTATTTGGTATAATCACATAGTTGTGCATTCATCACCTCAGTCATCATTAGAGCATTTTCATAAAGTTTTGATGATAGGTTCTGAGAGTCTGTCCACCCTGTGAAACTAAGCTTCTTAGAAACATTTGCCCCCAGGTACATGTAAATTGCTTTTTCTTTTTTTTTTTTTTAAATATGGAACGCTTCACAAATTTGCGTATTATCCTTGTACAGGGGCCACGCTAATCTCTGTATTGTTCCAATTTTTTAGTATATGTGCTGCCGAAGCAAGCATGTATTCTTAAGAATTTTCTTGTTAGGGAAATTTTAGAGTGGGAATGTAATTTTTTTCCCCTTTTGCTACCAGGAGAGGTGCTGGCCCATACTGAGTCTCATAGCCAGTAGAAATCTTACTATTATATCAAAAGCATAACTCTTTGAGTTAAAAGGTTAGCTTTTTTTCCCTTAAGTTCTTAACTGAAGAAAGAGCTACGTTTGTAAATAGGATTGGCTGAAAAAGTTATGATACAAATAATTTTAGATTTACAAGAAGGGGCAATACACCAGCAATATTGCTTTGGTATAGAAGAGAACAGGCCAGAGAACCTTGCGTTTCTTCCAGGATGTGAAAGGGGATTAGGGTTCTTCCTTTAGGTTTAATTGTGTTTGTCATTAAAGTTAGACCTCTCTACATGTAGGCTATAGAGACAGAACATCTGGCTCTCAGCTGCCATTTTAAATTTCTTTGGAGAGAAACGGGGAATAGAATGGAGAGGATGGGGTTCCTGGAAATACCTAAATGTCTCCAAGTCATTTTAGTTGCTGTACTTATTGTTCTCAGATGCCATTGATTGATTATTCCGTCCCCAAACAATTGTATATGTGAGATGTATGGCTACTTAGAGTAATGTTAAGCAAAATGGCATGCTTTTTCAATTTTCTTGAAATAATATTGGCCAATATAAGTTTAAAAAGTACTTAAGTACTACTTAAGAAAATATGAATTGCTGAGAATCATCTTTAAAGCAGTATTTGACACAACATATCTGGGATTTTCAAAGAATTTTTCCCTTTGTATGTATTGCTTTACTAAACAAAATTTGACCCATTTGTATTATACTTAACCACTAATTATAACTCATAGGTTAATTCACATTGCTTTCTCTTGTGATGTGGATAATAGCTTATTTATTCAAATAATTAAACAAGATCTCTATATACACAGTTATTTTAATTGTAAATTTTAATTATTTTAAATGTGAATACCACTTTGGGCATCCAAGTCTCGTGTGAATGCTACTTTAAAGAAAAAAATATAATTAAACTAAGCTACTTTTCATCCAGATCAGTGTTTATAATAATAGTTTGTTTTTTTTTAAAAGCTTGCTTAAATTTCATTTAAAAATCGAGCCACTGTTAAATGTTTAGATTAAAAGGAGTATGGGAATGTACGTTTGATTTTTTTTTTTTTTTTTCCTTTCTCACTCTTCCTTCAATGGAACACTTTTTTGTTACTTTAAAAATGTTCTGTGTTTGCGTTCCTAGATTGAACCCAGGACCTGGTATGTGGGAAGCTGGCACTCAACCACTGAGCCGCATTGGCTCCCCTTAGTTGGATTTTTTGTTTGTTTGCTTGTTGTTGTTTTTTGTTTGTTTTTTTAGGAGGCACCAGGGACCAAACCCAGGACACAATCAACCACTTCAGCTACATCCATTTCCCCCTAGATGTTTTAAAGACATTGTTTCTAAGCTTTATTTATGTTTAAAATAAGTCTCTTATATAACTTTCATAGTTAAATATTTTAGACTTTCATAGTGTCACAAATATGATTTTGCATTTTGGATAACAGATAGTGAACAAGGAGACATTTAAAAATTTAATTTACCATTTCATCAGAACACACTAATGGAGGGTTTGATGTAATAAATACACAGAACATGTACTTTAATAAATAGGATTTATTACCATGACGTGACTCTATGTCTAACTAGCCTTTCAGTTCAGCAACTATAATTTAAATTTGAGAAATTGAAAGTTCCCTCCCTCCCTCTTTCCTTCCTTCTTTTTTTCCCTCGTTTAATTATTTCTTATTAATCCATAATCCTCTTCATAGTTAACTACATTAGGCTGCACATTATTTGCCATCTCTAGGAATTAAAATCCACTCCACAGTAAATTTGTAATACACAAAGAAATGTGCATTTTAAACATTATTAGGTTGTTGAGTTAGAATGTTGAAACACATCGTTATCAGAGTAACAGAATAAGACATTTCAAGCATTGTCAATTTTAACATTACTCTACTTGAGGCAAAAATTGAACAATCAAAAATAGTGTTGCACAGATTGCATTTTCATTTGCTTTATTTCACTTTTATTTGATGAGCAGTAAAATACTTTTTCTTCTCACTAATTGTAATTATTTTAACTTGATTAAGAAAACAGTTACTGAATGCTTGCTGTGTATAATACTTCATGACTGTATGATGGCAGAGAAGTTTGTTATTAAAATTAAGGCATATTATATTCTCAGTCTGATTTAGAAGTCTGCTTTGATAAGTTATTTAATATCTGTATTTTTAATATTATATGTTAAACAATTTTTTACTCATAACTCAGATTCCCAAATAGTTGCAGGGAAAAATGCAGTGATGCTCAAATTTTGAGAGATTTAAAAAGATTTGAGAAACTTGAATATATATTAATGTGCCTTAGTACTTTCCTGGGGGTGGGGGGGTGGTTGAGGGAGAGCAACAAACAGCATTGCAATACACACACAGGTAAATAAAGTATTACGGGCAATGTCATGTTATGTGAAAGTGGCCCATTTATTTAGTTTAGTATTCATTTTTCTTTGAATGCCACCTAATGAGAAAAGATGTTGAAAAGGTGGTGAAATGCAAGGCACAGCTTTTTCCCCAAGTAAATTTTTTTCTGGTGGTAGCTTTGCTCTTACATTCACATTCTTGGATGTGAATTCACACCTTTGGATTCATAATAGCATATTGTTTCTATTTTTAGGCTGTTGCCAGGCAGATTTAAAATAGCCCTTCTTATGGTGTCCAATTTCTAGCTTCCTTATTGGTTACGTAAGCCTGATTTTTTAGCCAACCACAATGACTATGCAAATTGCATTTCAGTTTCTGTTGCTGTGAGAGAACTGGTAAGATGGTTTCAGGGTGCTTCCTCTCTTTGGGGTATGTTTATTATTTTAAAGAGGGTTTTAATCAGTATGTGGTGATGAGCAAAAGTGGATTCTTTGTTTGGAAATAGGAAATCAAACTATCTAAGCAACCTTAATAAGGCTTGAAAAAAATGCCTTTTCTGTCAGTTTTGATTAATTTTACTGGTGCTATGTATTGACCACTGTCAGAGGCAGCGTTGTGTATATAAGTGGGTATCTTTTGTTACTTTTTGTTAGTAAATAAGCATCCTGACTGCCAAAAGAAGGTCATCCTCTCTATGCAAACTTGCAGTATGTATACATGCCAGCATATTAGTTTGTAGTTCTTTTAAAAAATGTTCTAGATTACTACTTTTGCTTCCTAAAATAATAATTTATTTTTATTAAATTAAAAATTATTTTAGGTGTTAATATGTATATAGTGCATCATTCTTTAGTCAGTATTTACTGAATATATGCTATGTGCTATAAATATTATATAGGTCATTAATATACCAGAATAATTATGTTCTTATCTTTTAAATGATCCCACAAGCCATATCATAATATCAGCATTTTGGATATATTTTTCTGACAACAAAGCTTCAGACACTTAGTATGTTTGCTTTTTTTTTGTTGTTGTTGTTGTTGTTGTTGTTTTGAGGTACCAGGTCCAGGGATTGAACCCAAGTTCTTGTATGTGGGAAGCCAGTGCTTGATCACTGAGCCACATCAGCTCCCAGTATGGTTTTTTTAGGAGGTACCAGAAATTGAACCTGGGACCTTGTACATGAGAAGCAGGCGCTCAACCACTGTGCTACATCTGCTCCCCTACTTAGTATGTTTTAATCCTAAATTACATTTGGTGGGAACTACCAAAATGTTTAGACAATAAATAAAGGTATTATAGCCCATATATATTCATTATTTTTCAAAGGATACATTTAAAGTACTAGCAAATAAAATAAATGGTGGCAAGATACATTGTATTGAATAAAGAGTATTGATAAAATGTGACAAATCCATATGTAGCTTCAGAAAGTTCAGTAGGCATACATCATATTAAAAGAAATTTATTAGTTTTAATTACACTTAAGACCTTTGGTTATAGCTCCAGTTTATAATAGAATAAAATGCTTCTGATTAACTTAAGACTTTCTAGCTCTTCTAATAAAAGATAGTTAATTGTATTTTCCATGTGTAGAAGTCTTTAATTAATATATGAACCTGAAATGTTCACTCTATCACACCCAGTGCTGTTTTTTTGTTGTTGTTGATAAAAGTTGTTTTGATCTGTTATCTTGCATGGATATCTCATGCCCATTACTATCATACTGTAAGCTAAGCATACTATAGAATTATATCCCATTTTTAAGAGGGAGAAGAGTAACTGGTATATATATATATAATGAACACACAGGAATACAAAGCTAGTATTATTTTACATATAACATCTTTTATAACCATGGTAATTACAGATACACTTGTTGGCCTGGAAATATGTACTCCTTAAAACAGGGTTCTTAACAAGGGGTCCGTGAGCTTAATTGAAATGCAGAAAAACATTATTCTTGTTGGACATGTTGGTGTGGGTGTGATATATTTATTAAATAATACACAGTATAGTGTGGACTTAGTAAGGGGAGGAGTCTGTGGTTTTCACCTGAGTGGCAAAGGGGTCCGTGGAACAAAAAAGGTTAAGAACCCCTGCACCAATACTCAGTTCTGTTGTTGGAAGTATAACCCTAATGAAGTGATGTAGGTTAGGTTAGGTTAAAAACCAATGAAAATCAGAAAACTCAACTTTATTTTTCATAACAGATTTATTGAGATATAATTCACATATCATAAAATCCACTTGTTTGGGAAGCAGATGTGGCTCAAGTGATTGGGCTCCCGTCTACCACATGGGAGGTCCTGGGTTCCTTTCCTGGGGCCTCCTGGTGAAAGTGAGGTGAGCTGGCACAACAAAAAGAGACAAAGAGGAGAGACAATGAGAGACACAACAAACCAGGGAGCTGAGGTGGTTCAAGCGATTGAGTGCCTCTTTCCTACATCAGAGGTCCCAGGATTGGTTCCCGGTGCCTCCTAAAGAGAAGCAAGAAGAAAACAAGCAGACACAGAGAGCACACAGCAAATGGACACAGAGAACAAGATAGCGAGTGCAAAAATGAGAGGGAATAAATCTTTTTTTAAAAGGTCCACTTGTTTAAAGTGTCCAATTCAGTGGTATTTAGTACATTTACAAAGTTTTAGCACCATTAACACAATCAAATTTTGAACATTTCACCACCTACCCCAAATAAACCTGTACCTACGAGAAGTCACTTCCTTCCACCATCCCTTCTGTCCCCCAGCCCTAGGCAAACACTGATCTACTTTCTGTCTCCATAGATTTGCCTTCTGGACATTTCATATAAATGGAATCATACAAAATGTAGCCTTTTGTGAGTGACCCCTTTCACTTAGCATGTTGTTATGTTTTCAAGGTTTATCCACATTTTAACATTTACCAATACTTTTTCCCTTTTTATGGCCAAATAATATTCCATTATAAGGATATATATATACCACATTTTGTCTGTTTATTGGTTGGTGGTCAACAGTTATTTCCACTTCTTTGCTACTATAAATAATGCTGCTGTGAACATTTGTGTACAAGTTTTTGCGTGGACTTACGTTTTTATTTCTCTTGGGTATATTCACAGTAGTATAATTGCTGTGTCATATGGTAACTCTGTATTTAACATGTTGAGAAACTACTGGAAAGTTTTCCAAAGCAGCTCCACTATTTTATGATCCCACAAGCATTGTATTAGGTTTCCATATTTTTCTGATCCTCACCAACACTTTTTTTCTGTCTTTTTGAGTGTAGCTATCTTAGTACGTATGAAGTAGTATATCATTGTGATTTTGATTTTTTGATGGCTAATGATGTTGAGCATGTCTTCATGTGATTATGGGCCATTTGTATAACTTTGTTAGAGAACTGTTTATTCAAATCCTTTACGTATTTTAAGATTGATTATTTATCTATTACTGAATTGTTACAGTACTTTACATATTGTGGATATTAGAGCCTTATAGGATAATTGATTTGCAGATACTTTCCATTGTGTGAGTTGTCATTCCATTTTCTTGATGGTGTCCTTTGTAGCACAAAAGTTTAAAATTTTCATGTCAAAGTCTTTTTCTTTTGTTGCTTGTTCTTTTTTGTGTTTTATCTAAGAAACCATTGCCTCTTCCATGGTCACAAAGATTTATATCTATAATTTCTTCTAAGATTTTTGTAGTTCTAGCTCTTAAATTTAGGCCCTTCCATTTTGAATTAATTTTTATATATGGTGTGAGATAGGGACCAACTTAATTCTTTTTGCATGAGGATATCATTTGTTGTGAAAGGGATATTCTTTCCTCATTGAATTGTCTTTGGAACCCTTGTCAAAAATCAATTAAGGGAGCAGATGTGGCTCAAGCAGTTGAGCGCCTGTCTCTCACATGGGAGGTCTGGGTGCCTCCTGAAAAAACTAAAACAAGCAAAACAAATGAAATAACCAACTTAGGGGAGCTGATGTGGCTCAGTGGTTGAGCGCCGGCCGGCTTCCCACATACAAGGTTCTGGGTTCAATCCCTAGTATGTCAAACAAAACAAAAACAATCAGTCGACTGTGTGAGGGTTTACTTCTGACTGTCAGTTCTATTCCATTCATCTATATATCTGTCCTATGACAATACCACACTGTCTTGATGCTATAATTTTGCAGTATGTTTTGAAAATGGAAAGTGTGAGTCCTCCAACTTTTTCAAGATTGTTTTGGCTATTCTGGGTCCCTTGCCTTTCCATCTGAATTTTAAGTTTATCTTGTCAATTTCTGCATAGAAGAGACCTGGGATTTTAATTCCTTTTGTGAGTGTTCTGTTGTTTTCATAGTAATTTTGCACTTCTGTTAAATTTATTGTTTTTGATATTTTCTTTTGTAAATAAAATTGTTTTCTTAATTTGATTTTGTGTTGTCCATTGCAAGTGTATAGAAATATAATTGATTTTTGCATATTGGTCTTGTGTCCTGCAACCTTGATCATCTAGTTCTAATAGGTTTTCTGTGGACTTTTCAGGGTTTTCAACATATAAGTTGATGTTGTCTGAATATACAGATAACTTTACGTTTTCCTCTGCAAATATGGATTCCTTTTATTTCATTTTCTTGCCTAATTGCTGTGGCTAGAACTTCTGGTACAATATTGAAGAGAAGTGTTGAGAACAGGCATCATTGTCTTGTTCCCTATCTTTGGGCAGGAGCATTCACCACTAATTAAGATGCTAGCCTGGGTTATTTTAGGTGCTATTTATCAGCTTAAGGAAGTTCCCTTCCTGTCTTAGTTTGTTGAGTGAGTTCTGCTATTCTTAAATTAATTTTTAACATGATTTAAGATTATTGAATATTTAGGAAGCTGCCGGTAATACTCTTGTAGCTAATATATGAACTGGTCAGTAGGTTGGTGAAATTGGGAAAAGAGTCTAATAGCAGGTCTCATTTGTTAATGCAGGTGACCTTAAATGACTTCTCTATTATCAAAAAGATATAGAGAAGGAAATTGCAGCAAATATCATGGTGTACTTATTGTTCAGCAATCTAATAAAGTAAAATATCCTGTGGCAGCAAAATTTAAAGAATGAAATAGATAAGAAAGTGCCAAAGACTAATGAAAACAGCTAGGTGCTAAATTGGAGCTCTCATTGTCCTTATCAAGTTAAAAATATTATCTCTCTAATGGATGGCAGGGCAGTAGTGTGGGTATTGATGTATTAATTCAGATCACATAAAATAAAGTACAACTCTTTTCAAATTGTTAAACAAGTGAGAAAGAATATCACTTAATATAGTGCTTCACTTACAATTGCCCCTTTATAAGGGTCAGCTTCCTCTTCCTCTTTCATGATGTGTAGTTTACTTAATAAAAAGGGGAGTTTAAAATATAATTCTATACTGTGTTATTTTACAGCATAAATATAATTGGAGTTCTTGTGTCAAGGATATATCAAGTATACAAAGTTTTTGCTTAAAGTTTTGCAGGGTTTTGTTAAGTTTGAGTTTTAAGTATATTTCATTAGCTCTTCATAACTTCTAATTAATATAGTGTGTGTGTGTGTGTGTGTATGAGTTTTGATCCAACAGTCCTGGCATCTCCCATTTTGTTAGGGCTGTTCTTGGAAAGCAGTGCAGACCCCAATGTATTTAATAAAAAACAAGACAAAACAAAAAACAAACAAAAACCTCACCATAGATCTGTTATTCAAGCAGAGATTCTTAGGAGTATATTACTAATTTCTCAGTTTTGTTGTTCATGCTTATTTTCATATAGTTTGGGTTCTTGGAGAACACTTGCCCTCAGCTGCCTCTCTTGTTGCTGGGCAAGGTTCCTGGTGCTAATGGCTGATTGGTGTGAGGCAATTACTGCTTTGAGCCAATCAGACAGTGAATTTCAGTTCTCTCCCAGGACTGAAGCATTGAAGCAGCTCCTGATTTTTCCTATGGGGAGATCATATAAACTAAGCATGGCTGCAGCAAGCTGCCTCTTGGGTATGTTTGAAAAATTAGAAGATTCATCTGTCACTGAAGGGGAAATAACATTTATTTTTAAAACTTGTTTACTAAGAAATCTTAAGTAGTGAGTTTGAGAATAAATACATTCTGATGCTAGAATTCCTATTTAAAGAAAATAATTATACATTCAAAGAACTATAAAATGATGTAAAAATATTATCCTTCGGTTTACATGTTTACTTAGTTTTCCACACATTTGCTTTATTATTTCAAATGAAGAGCTAATATTACCTGTTTGTACTCTTCTGCAAAAAAAAACAGAGTTAAGAAAAAGGAAGTAGTAATTATATTTATAACACTTATTATAGATTTCCCAGAATCAGGCTTTTTAATTTTATTAGATGAATTAGTTTAAGTCAGTTCAGTGCAGTAGACAACAAAACACTTTATAATGCTGACCACAGTAAATCTTAGGGTCCAGAAAATTAACAACTTTGGGGATTCGAAATCTGTAACTGTAATGGTAAATGAATATGAAAAGTATATTGTGTTATTTGAATTTAAGGTTTTGCTAAATTTTTAGTTAAAAATGTTGTACAAACTGCGTAGACTATTGTTTTTTTTTAATTGTTTGAATTTTGCAGAGTCTAAACTATTGGGCAGAAAACTATGTTCTTGTTATATATTATCTTTGTTTAACTCATTCTCCAGGTAGGGAAATGATTCATATTTCCAGAAAAATGTATGGTCATTTATTAAAGCAACATAAAGTAGCCTGAAATATCTAAATCTTATTTATTTGTATGTATAGTATATTTAACACATGTTGTATGGATTTAAGACTTTATGCAAACTATGTTCTAGATTACTTATTTCAGACAAAGACCCACACTGAACTATTGCTAATCCAGGTTTTGTTTAACTAGTTTTCTCTGACCTTATTGTCTATCTCCTGTTGCTGGGCAGGAATCAGAATGCTGGCTGCTGATTGGCTGAGTTTGTGAGCAGCTCTTCAACAGCCACTTAAATTCTTGAGCTTTTTGAGCACGCAGATTGTAGGCTAAGACATAACAGCTTATGGAAGTACTTCCCTTTTTTGTTTTATAGCTGTGATCTTTTTGCTAGAAAGAAGAGTGAAAGCAGTGGGTGGAGGGGAATGAAGCAGAGAAGAAAATGTTTTTAAAGAAGAAGAGGCTCATTGGGCTTTCCTTAAAAATAATTTATCAAATATTTGAAAATTTGTTTCCAAGCCAAAGAGACTTACTTGCAGGTAACACACCCTTCTCTGGTTATTTAATTATAAATTCCTTTGGTAAAGGTGGAAACCCTTGTTAATACTGTAGAAAGAGATTCTGTTAGTGGCAGTATTTCCCCAGAGTTCTTGAATCTGAATATATAGAATAGGATCTTAAAAACATTTTTGACTATCTTCCTCATGAAAAATATTTTCAGGAGAAACTAGTTCGTCACATTCTGCAGTTACTTCTAGATATGGCAGACATTTTTTCCTGTAAAATATGCTTTTTCCTTGAAAATAAATTACTGTCATGTGAAAGTTTCATGATTCTAGTGTTGTCACTAAAAAGTTAACATTTATTCCATAGAATAGTTTGAGTGGCATCATAGTTCCAGATGACCGTATTTTAAATTATCCTAAGAAATGTTTTGTTGTGCTAATATAGCTAGAGACTTGTTTGCAGGTAACACACCCTTCTCTGAGTAGCTTAAATATGCTTTGTTTATGCAAAATAGATTTCTAAAAACAGACTGCTGATTGGTTTGCACATATGTGGCTGAACTAGTTTGAACTGGTTGTTCTTGCTACTTCCTTATTGCTTTGTCTGATTTTCATTGTGCGTAGAACCCATAAAAGAGCTGATAAATGGCTGTAGTGTGCTCCCTTGTGGGTATAGTTGGTAGTTATTCTATAATTTTCTTTGCAGTGCTTTATTATTTACTGAATTTTATGGCAGTTTTGTGGATAAAACCAGTTTGCATTATACTTATTTTTATTAAGTATTCATTGGTGGTGACATCTTAATATTTGACATGAGGTTTACTTATTGCATATTCTGATTCATATACAAAATAGCAAAAGTAATTCAGGAAATTTGTCTGACTTTCCAGTTTATGCCTAAAAACATTATTTTGAATATACATTGATGATTATGATGGTAAAAATTTATTGTATATTCACTACATTCTAAGTATTTCGTATATAGAATCTCATTTATTTCTTACCACAGTCTTTTTAAAGTAGGTGAAACCAAGACTTAGAAATGTTAGGCAGCTTACCTAGTACCACACAGTAATTACATGGGAAAGCTGGAGTTCAAATCCATGTCTTCTGCAGAGTTTTTATTCTTAATTGGGTTATAAAAATTATGAAAATATATTTTTAGAAGAATTTTTACTTTTTATGCAACTGGTGATAACTGCCAGCCATCCATATAACAACTGAGAAATGTGGGTATTATTAGGTCAAAATCCAAAAGAACTGCAGTTTTGTATTTGAAAATATTTAAAGTTTAATCATATTTCTCATTATAAATTTAATTATTTTGTATATTTGGTGTTAGTATTCTATCTTCTTTGTGGTAAAATTTTCAGTCAACATCACTTTAAAATAAGAAAAAAATCTTGAAGCTTAAATTTTAGACTGCAATTAATAGTCGTAAAAATAGTGTCTGATAATTTTTAGTTTGAAGTTCTGTATTGGCCTCAAGAGAATAGGATAAGCATTGTTTCTTGCCCTTCAAACAGAGACTACCAGGAACACACCTGCAGTTGAACAAGTTAACGTTTATTACTTTTTGCAAGAAGGTAGAATGCTCACCATGGGTAAAACTAAGACATATCAGGAATAGAGTGTTAGTACAAATGTAATATAGGATTTGGGCTTTGGCTGGATTAGTTTGGGGAGGGCTTAAGGAAGTGGAACCTCACTGTACATTGGGTGATGGCAGAAAAGAGGGCAATTCTGTCCTTGGATATCTCAGTCTTATCAATAGGGAGGACAAACCTAGTTGAGGATAAAGCTGTAATTGGCTAAGATGTAGCAGTCATTCATTTAGTGAGAGAGGAAGTATTTTGTTTGAGATTTTATGGATTGCACAGTGACCTTTTCTTACCTGACTGTTCTTTGAGATTGTATATGTTCCACCAGAACAGCATAGTAAGCATCAGATCAGTTTATAAAACTGAGGCTTTGCTGTGAGCATCAGATAATTTCTCCTAGTCAGGGGCTGCCTTTTTTCCTTCTCAGGCTAAATCGAGGCACTATTTAAAGGAGTCAGGTAATTGTCTTATCAGTTCTTTAATTTTCCTTGCTGTTTGAAATCTTCAAGTTTATCCTACCATCATTCCTACTGATATTCATGATGATAAGTGGATATCCATTATCAAGGAAGTATTCTTGCAGGAGCACATCTTTTTTGTTTGTTTTTTTTTTTGGGGGAGGGGGGGGAGCACATCTTAATCCTTAAAGAACATTGGTTTTATTTCACTCTTGATTGGTGACCTGTTCTTCTTCCAAGACCAAATCTTTGCCTGTTCTTTTGCTTGCCTTATTTATTGTACTAGCCAGGTATTATCGTAGAAATGGCGATAGAGAAAGACTATCCTTGTCTTAGTTCTGATTTTATTTTACCATTAAATTTATTGTCTAGTTCTCTTTGTAGATACCCTTTATCAGATTGACTAAGTTTCTTTGTTTGGTTTCCTGAGAGTTTTTAAATCATGAATCATTGTTGACTTTTGTGAAATGAATATTCTATATTTGTTGTGACGATACTTTTTTTTTCCCTTATGTTTATGTGGTGAATAATATTGCTTGATGTTTGAATGTGAACCCAAACTTACATTTTTAAAATGAGCTTCATTTGGTTCTAACGTTATCTTTTTAAGAAATAAACATTAAAATAACTCTTAGATAAAAGAAGAAATCACAATGGAAATTAGAAAATATTTTAACAGAATAATGAAAATATGACACATCAAAGTGTGAGATGCAACAAAAGCAGTGTTTAGAGGGAAATTTATTGCTTTACATGCATATATTAGAAAAAAGGAAAGAAGGAAAACTAGTGATTAAGCCTGAACCTCAAGGGAAGAAGTGGTAAATTAAACCCCTTTCCAAAAAGTAAGAGATAGCAAAGAATAAATATTAGGAAAAAAATCAGTGAAAATAGAAAGCATATGTAAAACTGAGAAATATCAGCAAAGATAAAAAGTTCATTCTTCGAAAAAATAAAATTGATAAAACTCTAACAAGATTTATTTTTAAAAAACAAACACAAATTACAGTGTCTTTTTTTTTTAAACCGACCCACTTTGCTTCCTTCCTGCCTCTCTCCCTCCCTTTCTTTTTCGGTAACAACTTTATTGCGATGTAATTTATATAAATACTGTTCACCCTTTTAAAGTGTGTAATTCAGAGTATATTCACAGAGTTCTGCAATAATCACCATAATCTAATTTTAGAAATTTCATCACTCCATGAAGAAACCGTGTACCATTTTTGCAGCCACCCACCATCCTCCCCCTCCCCCCTACACCAACTGCTTCATCCTAGACAACCACTAATCTACATTGTATCTATGTGGGTTTGCCCATTCTGGGCATGTCATACAAATGGAATAATAAATTATGTGACTTTTGTGAGTGGCTTTTTTTTTACTTGTCATAATGTTTTCAAGGTTCGTGTTGTGGCATGTATCAGCACTTCATTCACTTTTATGGCCAAATAATATTCCGTTGTAAGAATAATACCACATTTTGTTTATCACTTCCATTAATTGATGAACATATGGACTTCCACTTTTTGGCCATCATGAGTAATGCTGCTGTGAACATTCATGTATGACTTTTTGTAAGGGCATATATGTTTCTTTTTCTTCAAATATACTTAGGGATGGAATTGCTGGGTTATATTTAACATGTTTTCCAAAGTGACTGTACGGTTTAACATTCTCACCAGCTATGCATGAGGGTTCCAGTATCTCCACCTCCTCACCAACAGTTGTTTTTCTCTGTCCTTTTGATTATAGCCATCTTAGTACTTATGAAGTAGTATCTTACTGTGGTTTTTGATTTTGCATTTTTCTGATGACTAATGATGTTGCTTGGACAAAGACATACAAATGTGGTTATTAGCCATTTGTATCTTTGTTGGAGAAATGTTTATTGCCAGTTTTAAAATTGAATTATTTGTGTTTTTATTATTATAACAATTCATTTTATATTGTCCGTACTAGACCTTTATAGTATAGATAATTTGCAAATATTTTCTCCCATTTATGTGGATTGTCTTTCACTTTCTTGGTAATAATGTCTTGTTAATAAGTTTACCGTTCCATCAATCTAGATGTGTCCCTGGTTGCAAACGAAACCTTTCCTTACATGTTTCTTAATTCTCCCTTTTCTCTTTCCTTGTGTCTATGCCTCTTTGCCAGTACCCTACTGCTTTCATTCTTAATGTTGGTTTTTTTTTTTCTTTTCATTTTCTTTGTTAACCAAATGATTAATCATCTACGTTTTTTATGCCCATATATCTCTTCCAGGCTGTGAATTCTATTAGCTCAAGAATGAAAACTAGTCCTTTTTTCCTCTTTAATTCTTATTAGTAATTGATTTCATGGTGTGAAATATACTCATTATCAATTTTGTAATATATAAATCCAGGAAATATGGAGGTTATACATCAAGGATTATGATGTTTTCTGTATGTCATTTTAAAATTTCATTAAGTGCTACTTCATTTGTAAGCTCAGTTTGTAATGCATCTATAATTAGGTGGCTTCTGTTTCAATGATTAAACTCTCTCTTTCTCTCTCTCTTTAAAGATTCAAAATGGATAGTATAGAAGAACCTCAGAAAAAAGTTTTTAAGGCTCGGAAAACAATGAGAGTGAGTGATCGTCAACAGCTTGAAGCAGTGTACAAGGTGAAAGAAGAATTGTTGAAAACTGATGTCAAACTGTTAAATGGTAACCATGAAAATGGAGACTTGGACCCAACCTCACCTTTGGATAATATGGACTATATTAAAGACAAGGAAGAGGTGAATGGCATTGAAGAGCTTTGTTTTGACCCTGAAGAAAGTAAAACAGAATGGAAAGAAACAACTTGTATCCTAAATGTTAATGTAAAAAATAAGCAGGATGATGATTTAAATTGTGAACCTTTGTCTCCTAATCATATAACTTCTGAACCAGCCTCTAAACTGATCTCTGAACCATCTTCTGATGACCCAGCCTCTGGTGATCTGGTGTCTGGAGATTCATCTTCTGGTGATCTGGCCTCTGGAGTGCTGGCATCCTGTGATCCCGCCTCCGGTGATCCCGCCTCCGGTGATCCCGCCTCCAGTGATCCCGCCTCCGATGATCCCACCTCCAGTGATCCTGCCTCCGGCGATCCTGCCTCTGATGATCCTGTCTCCAGTGAACCCGTTTCTGGTGACTCCTCCTCCAGTGAATCAGCCTCTGGTGAACTAGGCTCTAGGGAACCAGCTTTTGGTGATCCAGCCTCTATAGCGCTGGTCTCTGATGATCCAGCTTCTGTTGAACTGGCCTCTGCTGAACGTACTTCTGAACTAGCCATTGATCACACCTTTGAACCAAGCTCTGTACCAGTTTGTGAACCAGTTCCTGAAACTGACCATACAGAGCCTAATAGCAATAAAGATGATGATTTTTTTGAAAAAAATAGGGTTGATGAAAAGTTAGACCAAATTGCAAGTAAGGACTCATTTGAAGAGAAAAATAAAGACGATAGTAATATTGATACTAATGAAGGACCTCTAGAAACAGGTGATACAATTATTTGTTCAGATCTACCTCCTGAAAATGGAAAGAAGGTAGATGAAGATGCTATCACTCTTGGAGAAGAGGCTATATCTAGCAGTATGGAAATTGACCTAGGTGAAAAGAATGAGGGCGAAAAATCTGCAGAACTTGCAGAAACTATTAATGAAAATGTTATAGAAGATGACAAAAATGAGAATATCTTAGAAAACACAGATTCTATGGAGACGGATGAAATCATTCCTATTTTGGAAAAGCTTGCACCTGCTGAAGATGAGCTTACTTGCTTTTCTAAAACTTCTCTCCTTCCAATTGATGAGACACATCCTGATTTGGAAGAGAAAATGGAAGGTTCTTTTGGTTCACCATCTAAACAAGAAAGTAGTGAGAGTTTGCCAAAAGAAGCCTTTTTGGTCCTCTCTGATGAAGAGGATGTTTCTGGTGAAAAAGATGAGTCTGAAGTTATATCACAAAATGAGACATGCTCTACAGGTTAGCAGGTTATTTAAATTTTAAAGGTTTTGATTAACTTTAATGAAAATAAAACTACATTTCTTTTAGTTGGGGAGAAAAAGTTAGGTGGTGACTAGAAAGAGCTCACTGATTTCAGAATTACAAAGTACCTATTTTGTGAGCAGCATTGTGCTATGTGCTAAGAAGGGAGATAAAATAAGTAGGAAAATATGACCCTTGCCCTAAATGTAAATAACAATTTCAAGTCATTACACATTAGCTCAAAGTCCTAACAATTGTTCTTTCTTCAAGCAAATATCATTTAGAATCTACAAAGCCTATTATTTTATTTGCTACAAGTTTAATGATATTTTCAGTTTATCTTCCCAGTGAAAACTGATTCTTGAATTCTTTTGTTCCGGTAATGGCACTACTGTCGCCTGAAGCTAGAACCCTTGAAACCAGATTATCCATTTACTAAAGATTTTTATCCATTTGGTTCCTCAGCTCTCTTGATTCTACCCAAATTCCTCCCTTCCTCCTGATGTTCTGGATGATCTTCGTATAACCCAGATCTTTTATTTGGTTGTGTTCCTTCCTTTCATTAGATCCTTATTACTCTATAAAAGGTATATAAACTTTGTGATTTGCTTAATGCCTACATCTCCCATCACTTTTATTTTCCTAGAGAAAAAAGGAAGAATGAGAAAAATCCTACTTTACTTTCGTGGTCAGACTCAACCATCATTCCTGTATGAAACCTTTTCAGTCCTGACTGGCATAAATAACGCATTGTACCACATTCTCTCAGTCTTAGAGCTCCATTAGAAGACTGACCTTTCTGAATACTAGTTTCTTCAAAGCAAAAACAGAGGAGACAGGCTTATATCCTACCGCCTTTGAAAGGGAGAGATTTTTTTCTTATTAGAAGCTGATTTCATTTCCAAAGAGCATTTTTTTAATTCACTACATCTATGTAGGGGGACAGGCCAGCTTCTTGGTTCTGGGGAGTTAAAGATAAAATTCAGTATCACACCCCCATTCCCCAAGATACAGACAATAATTAGTCACAGGCCATTAAAAACAGCAAGATGAGTACATTTATAATATTTAATTGGTATTCTGGAGATTTTGGGGAGGGTAACGTCACAAAAGCACAAGATATATTCAGGGAATCACTTGCGTTAGAGTATCTGTGTAACTTTGTTTGTTTGTTTTTTATGGAGGCACTGGAATTTGACCCTGGCATCTCATACATGGAAAGCAGGTGCTCAACCACTGAGCTACATCTGCTCCCTGTAACATAGGTTTTAATGAGGATAATCTCTTTTAATGGCAGCTCGATCCTTCTACTTGCTCAGACCAAAACTTCAGAGTCATTATCTGTCTCACACCCCAAAATCAGGAAATCCTGTTGGCTCTACCATCAGAATAGATCTAGAATCCAATCTCTTCTTACCACTTTAATTGATATCACTCTTGCTCTGAGCCACCAGGACAAAACAGTGCCTAGCACCAAGTAAGTGCTCATTAAATATTTGTAGAGTGAATGAATGATTGATAATGCAAGAGTAATATATCATGAAGGACCTTGGTTTTACGGTGCTAAAACATTCTCATGGCACTTGAAGCACTTGGGAGCCATTGAAGGATTTCAAACAGAGGAGAGTGATATGGTGAAATTTGCATTTTGGAAAGGTAAAATAGTTAACAGTAGTTAGGTTGAACTTCACTTATTTATTCAGTAAGCATTTATATAGAACTTAAGCCCTATAGCAGTCTGTATAAGGCAGTCATAGCAAATTGCAGTTTATAATTTAATGAGTTTATACATTTTTCCTTTATGTCAGAATCTTGGGATTGGAGACCATACCACACAATGCTATTAAATGCAGAGTGATCTATATTGTCTGTTTTTGTGTATTTGGCTTTTCTTTGTGAAACCTCTTATTGCTATACGTTGGTATGTGAGTTGCAGATTTTTCTTTTCAGAGTTGAGTAGACCGAAGGTGAAGCAGGTTTTGGAAGGGGTTGTATAGGAGATTGATCAATTTAAAAATGATTATTGCTGTCCAAGTTAGATATGTGACTGGATTTCCAGGTGGAGGCCTGGACAGGGGAGAAAAATTCGAGTAAATTGCATATAGACATTAGTTGGAGTCCTGTAATTAGGTGGGTAAATGGAAATAGAGAAGAAAAGAGGTCTAAATATTGAGCTCTTTGCATTCCAATGTTTGGAGGTTTGGGAGATAAGAAGAACCAGCCAAGGAGACCTAGAAAGAGCAGCTGCTGAGGTAGGGAAAAAAACAGGAGATTGTTGTCTTTTAGAAGTCAAGTAAAGAGAGTGTTTCAATGAAGGAGTAAGTAATTCAGTTGTATTTACTCCTGTCAAATATTGCTGTGTGTTAAAGCAAGGTGGAGGACATACTTAACAATCTGGAGCTCTTTGGTGACCTTGACAAGGCAAGTTTTGAAGAATGGTAGAGTTCAAAGCCTGATGGGGATTGGGTTTAAGAGACAGTGGTGGGATACGGGAGTGGGTCAGTGGTTGAGAGCAACTTCCTATGTATGAGGTCCTGGATTCAATCCCTAGTACCTGCCAAAAAAATAAAAAGTAGAAGAGACAGTGGGAGGAAAGGAATTGAAGACAATAAAATATAGATAACTTTTTTCTCTTGGAATTTCTCCCTTGCCCATTTTTCTAACTGGTATATTGTCTTCAATTAATTTATAAGAGTTTTTTGTTTAGTTTTAAATATTTTTGTAGTACTAGTAATCTAAGTTGGGATTGGCAAACTATGGTCTGTGGGCCTTGCTTGTTTTTTGCAAATAAAGTTTTATAGGAGCATTGCCATGCCCAATTATTTGCATGTTACTTATTGTTTATGGCTGATTTCTGCCACAAGAACAGAGTTGAGTAGCTGTGACAGAGCATGTAGCCCACAGACCTAAAATATTTATTATCTGGCCATTTACAGAAAAAGTTTGTGATAACTTGATGTAAGGCAACAATTTTGTCCATATTGCCTTAGAGTATATATATAGAGTTATATAAAGTATAATTGTGAAAATGGAAAACTCCATAACATAAATTATATTTTTAATCCTCTGCAACATACTTTTTCTGCTTTTAGTTAACATGGGATTTTATTAAAGATACCATTCACTAGATAGGTATTCAGCATCTAATTTGTCTCAGTTCTTTCCCACAGGTTTTTCAGGGTTACCAAAATTAAAAGATCTGTTATCTGCCCTTAGTGAGCTCACTGTTTAGTGAGGTTGAGTGAAAAGCATAACACTAATAGAAATTAATGTAAGAACATGCCACGTTATGATGAGGCCATACCCAAGAAGACCAGAGGAATTACAGTAGGACCTATCTGTGAGTAAAGACAGATTAAAAGAGACATTGTTAGCCTGGAATATTTGGATGAGTTGCATGATTATTTAGGAATAGATACAGAATTATTTAGGTACCACTGGAAATTGTATATAAAAATGTCTAGATGTGTGGGCCTTTGTTTATTCTGGGCTTGCCAAGGGTGTCTACTTTCAGGTTTTCTAGGGGCTTTGTGAGCAAAAAGGGCCTTACTTCTCTTTGAAGAATCTATTAATGCCATTTTTTTTAATCCCAAATTCTTTCCATTACATAAAAATCTAGCATAAATTTTAATTCTGTATTATTCTAAAATCCCAGTGAGTTTTGATTTAAGTGTTAGGAAACCAGTCATATATTTTTGGCATATCTGGAAAATGGGAATTGAGTGACAGTAGGAGGTTTTTGAGTAAGATGAAAGCTTCAGCTAAGCTTGAAATATCTGTTTGAGTCCTTGTTTTTAATTCTTTTGGGTATATACCTAGGGGTGGAATTGCTGGATCATATGGTAATTCTGTGGTTAACTTTTTTTTTTTTTTTTTTTTAGCGGGAGGTCCCGGGGATCGAACTCGGGTCCCTCCATATGGGAGACAGACGCCCAACCATTTGAGCCACATCCGTCCCCCCTGTGGTTAACTTTTTGAGGAACCTCCAAATTGTTTTTATAGCAGCTACACCATTGTATATTCCCAACAACAATGTACTAAGGTTCCTATTTCTCTGCATCCTTGTCAGCACTTGCTGTTTTCCCTTTTTTTATTTTTTATTTTTTTAACTAAAATACCCTTCTAGTGGGTGTGAGGTGGTATCTCATTGTGGTTTTAATTTGTATTTCTCTAATGGCTAATGATATTGAGCAACCTTTCATGTGCCTATTGACTGGCCATTTGTTTAGAGAAATGTTTAATTCTTTAGCCCATTTTATAATGCCTTTTTGTCTTTTTGTTGTCATTTTGTTGGAGTTCTTTATATGTTTTGGATATTAAACCCTTATCAACAACTATATGGTTTCCAAATATTTTTTCATATTCTGTTGGTTGTCTTTTCATTTTCATGATAATGTCCTTTGAGGCACAAAAGTTTTTAATTTTGGAGAAGTGTAATTTTTTTTTTTTCCTTTTGTTGCTTATGTTTTTTGTGTAAAGTCTGACAATCCATTGCCTAATACAAGGTCCTGAGGATATCTCCCTATTTTTTCTATCTTTATAGTTCTGGTTCTTACATTTAGGTCATTGATCCATTTTGGATTTAATTTTTGTATATAGTATGAAGTTTGCTTATTCATTTCTAGCAGTTCCTTCTCCCTTTTTATTCTGTCAATTCCACATTTTGGGATTCTTATTTCATAAATAAATATTAACTGGATAGTTACTGGAAATGGAAATTACAATGAACTGTAATGAATTCCAATAGAAATAATATTTCCTCTTCTCTTTTTGTTATAGCAGAAGTAGAAAGTAATGAAAAGGATAGCAAACCTGAAGAAGAAGAGCAAGTGCTATGTGAAGAAGAGGAAAGACCTGAGAAAAGTATGCATGTACAAACTGAACTAGTTTGAAAATTATAATAGTTGGTGTTTTTTAGGGCCATAAAATATACCTTTCTGTTGTCTATGAGATTGTAAAATTTTGCAACTTAAGTAAACCACAATTAAGTAATTTTGTTGACGGTTTAGGACTTTTGAAAATATTTAAATATTTCATATACTTGAGTCTTTTATTTACTTATGTTTTGCAGTGCTCCAGAAGAAAGATTTAAGGTTAATAGTAAGTTACTGTCAGTATTTTGAGAGAAATTGCTTTAAATTTTGTATTTTTGAGCATGAAACTACAAGATTTTTGTCTGGGCTGATATAAGTGAATAGAAGTATGTGCTTCAGTATCTTTAGGTTCTTAAGCATCACAGACAGGGGAAATGGTGGAACTGAATGCCATTAGATTTATATGAAAGACCAGTGGAATAAAAATTAGGAAACCTGGTTTCTGTAACTCCTCATCATACTGCTCTCCATTTATGACAATGAGCAAGTTATGATTATAAGAGAATGCCCAAAGTGGAACTGGATTTAAAGGTAGGCACATACATATATGTGAGATGGAGAGCATCAGGTATGGTCAGATAGCACCTTTGCTTTTGACAGTTGTGGTGATTTTAGTATTTTTTATGATGTTGAAACTAAAATAAGATAAAATTTGTTATGTGCTCATGAATGTTATTTAAAATAGATTTTATAAGTGAAAGTCTTTGAATGTCTATTCTTAATCAAATGTACTTTTAGAACAATATTAATTTTATTATTTCTATATATTTTAAATTCATTAGGATATGTTAAGAATTATTATTATGTTATTTTCCTAAGCCTGATGATTAAGTAAGAATTTCTTCCTATATTTACAGACAAGGAAGAATTAAATGATTAAGGCTATACACAGTTGTTAGAAATCTGTGACCTGGGGAGTCGATATGGCTAAAGCGGTTGAGTGCCTGCTTCCCACATGGGAGGTCTCAGGTTCAGTCACTAGTTCCTACTAATAAAAGAGAAAAACAAACAATAAGCAAACAAATGAAAAAACCAACTCAGGGGAGCCGATGTGGCTCAGTGTTTGAGCGCCAGCTTCCCACGTACGAGGTCCCGGGTTCAGTCCCTGTCCCGAGTACCTCAAAAACAAACCAACAGAAAAACTATAACCTGAGAGTGAATACTATATTTTACCAGAGGATTCATGTGCACTTTGAAATTTATCATAGTTAATGAATATGAGATGAATAAGATGATTTCATATTGCCTAACAATTGTTATACAATTCTCCATCTTAATTTGAAGGTTTCAAGGAAAGAATGTTAGGAAGTTCTTACTTATCATGTTGAAAATCATTTAAAATTTAAAGCTGCTGAAAGCTATATACCTTCTTTTTTTTTTTAATTAAAAAAAAATAAAATTATGAATGGTATTGTGATAAAAACTAAATTTTCATACTTACCTGGCAGGGGAGACACCATGATCACGAAGGTGGTTTTCCCAGGGTGAGGCTTAGCCATTGCACTCCGGATTTGAATGTCTATTCTTAATCAAATGTACTTTTAGAACAATATTAATTTTATTATTTCTATATATTTTAAATTCATTAGGATATGTTAAGAATTATTATTATGTTATTCTCCCAAATGTGGGAAACTCAACTGCATAATTTGTGGTAGTGGGGGACTGCATTCGTGCTCTCCCCCGGGGGGGAAAAAATAAATAAATAAATTTTGTTGGTAGAGTATAGACATTGAGGTCTTTAAGTAAAAACATCTAATAATTATGTTTTTTATTCTCAGATGAATTTTCCAGAAGAAAACGTTCTAAATCTGAGGACATGGACAATGTACATTCCAAACGCCGTCGATATATGGAAGAAGAATATGAAGCAGAATTTCAAGTAAAGATTACAGCCAAAGGAGACATTAACCAGAAGCTACAAAAGGTGTTATTGTGATTATAAAATAAAAGCCATATTAAATAAAAAGCCCCTATCTTTATTCTTTTAGGTCTTTGACATTATTCTGTATTCGACTGACATATTTTTTGTGGAAAGAGAGAGAATTTGAAGAAAATTTTTGGGCTTATAGTATATTATCATCCTTTATAATGGTGGTTTTCAGTTTTTGTTTTTTTTTTCCTTCCCATATTGAACTTTCTATAATGAAAAGAAAGAATTAGAGTCTTGTATAATAACGTTTTACTCCTTATAATAAGCTGGTTTCATGATTGTAAATCTGTACATTGTAAAATCTTCGTTTTGTTACTTAACTATTAATAAGTTAGGGTCAAGGCTTTAGAAAGAGTAGGGATAGGGAATATTTAAAGTAGAAATTTGGGAAATTTCCCCCTATATCTGTTTGACCATAGCTACAAATAATGAAGATACGCAGTTTTCATTTATTTTTCAAAGTGTGTTCACAAACATTTAAAACAAATACCTTTTTGAGAGAGGAATATGAAACTCACAGAAGTAAAATTAATTTTTGAAGGTTTTATTATTTAATGATGAAATTACAAATAATACAGGCTTTAGACCAATGTTCTTCCACTAAGATATAGTACAAATATTTGTGCTATAGAAAGGAACGAGGCAATAAACCATTAGCTTTTCCCCCCAGTTTCTTTTAATTTGTCATTTCTTTGTCCCAGTTTTCTTTTTTTATGAAGGTAGATACAGAGAAAGAACTTTGAAAACTTTTACGTATACTGCAAGTATACTCCTCTAGAACAGGGTTACTCAAGTGTGATTCGTAGGCATGCACCAGTCTCCTGTGTATGATGGGTTCTCGATGAAATAATATAAAAATTTAGCGTGGGCATTTACAAATATTTTAAAGAAATTTGATATCGTTGCAACATTCTTAGTGTATCTCACAAAAATAGCAATCTGCAACAGATTAGAAACTTTAGAACCCCATCCTTTCCTTTAACTGATATCCTTTAAGTGGCTTGAAAACGAATTCCCCAAAGCATGCATCCTAGGAAATACAGGAAGAAAATATTAAAACTCGAATTGTAAATTATTCTTAAAATTTCACCTTCTGGAAATTGTCTATATTTAGAATATCTTACCCTCTTGAGGCAGGTGTTTTATATGTAAAAAATGATGATTCCAGCAGATAGCATTACATTTTGTATGCTAGTGTGTTTTTTTTATATAAACTAGTTAAACTAGTTATCTTACTAATAAAGAATATATATAATTTGCTGCATACCTAAAGGCCTTCTTTGATAGTAACAAAGGTAAATGTCTTTCTTTAGGTTGTACAGTGGTTGCTGGAAGAAAAATTGTGTGCACTACAGTGTGCTGTATTTGATAAGACTTTGGCAGAATTAAAAACACGAGTGGAAAAAATTGACTGTAACAAGAGGCATAAAACAGTTCTTACAGAACTCCAGGTTTGTACAGTCTTTTTTAAGATTTATTTATTTATTATTATTATTATTTTTTTTTAAAGATTTTATTTATTTATTCATTTATCCCCCCCTTGCTGCTTGTGCTCGCTGGGTCAGCTAACCACGCCGTGCGGGCGGGCTTGCCTTCACCAGGAGGCCCCGGGAACGAAACCCGGGGCCTCCCATATGGTAAACGGGAGCCCTACTGATTGAGCCACAGCCGCTTCCCATATTAGAACTGTACAGTCTTGAATTGTATATTCCAGTTGGATATATTGTGTAAAAATCTGTTTTTTTGTTTTTTAAGTTTATAAACTTATTTTGGGGGCCGTATTTTCCAAGTTGAATAGAAAATATTTAAATTCTAAATTTTAGAAGTAGAAGGAGCCTCAGAAATTATCTTACTACTTGTTAATTTTTATTAGAGAAGTTGTGGGTTTACAGAAAAGTTATGCATAAAATACAGGATTCCCATATACCATATACCACCTGTATTAGTCAGCCAAAGAGTTGCTGATGATGCAAAGTACCAGAAATCTGTTGGTTTTTATAAAGAGTATTTATTTGTGGTAAAAGCTTGCAGTTACAAGACCCTAAAAAGTCCAACTCAGGGTTGCTTTTCTCACCAAATTCAGTTGCCACATGTTGAAGCAGGTTGGTTGCTGATCTCTGTGAGGGTTCAGCCTTCCTTCCTCTCAGCTACAGGCTGGCACAGAGTTCTTCTTTCCGGGCTTCCTCAGCTCAGCTGCTCTGTTATCTCCAGCTGCAAGCTATCATGGAAGTGGCTCATCGCTTTTCCCGGAGCCCAGGATCAGAGTTCTCTTCTCTGTCATATCTATGGCGCTCTCTTTCTTTTCCATGTATCGTCTTCTATATCTTCTTCTGGAGTGAGTGTCTGTTTGTATAGCCCAAAGGGGGCTGGGACTTAACCTTAGTCACGCTTTACTGACGTGGTCGAATCAAAGCCCTAATCCTTTTTTATCCCCCGCCCCCCATCTTTCTGAGGCCCTGTTTTCAATTCTTTTGGGTGTGTATACCTAGAAGTGGGATTGCTGGGTCATATGGTAATTCCCTACCTAATTTTCTGAGGAACTGCCAAACTGTCTTCCATAGCGGCTGCACCAGTTTACTTTGCCACCCAACAATGAATGAGTGTCCCAATTTTCCTCATCTTTTCCAACACTTGTTAGCTTCTGATTGTATAATAGCAGCCATTCTAATGGATGTGCAGTGGTATCGATTAGCATTTCTCTGGCTACTGATGTTGAGCATCTTGATTTTTTTTTTCTGATGTACTGGTCTGGGGATTGATTGAACCTGGGACCTCATATGTGGAAAGCCGGTGCTCCCCAACTGAGCAGCATCGGCTCCCCTGAGCAGATTCTTTTGTTCTTTTGTTTGCTTGTTTGTTTGTTTTTTGTTTTCAAAAGGCACCGGGTATTGAACCCGGGACCTTCCATGTAGGAAGCAGGCCCTCAACTGCTTGAACCATATCCACTGTCTTGAGCATCTTTTCATGTGCTTTCTTGCATTTGTATATCTACTTTGGAGAGATGTCTATTCAAGTCTTTTGCCCATTTTTTAATTGGGTTATGTCTAATTGTTTTTAAGTTGAAGGGTTTCTTTATATATTCTGGATATTATACCTTTATTGGATATGTGATTTCCAAATATTTTCTCCCATTGTCTATGTTGTCATTTTACTTTCATGATAAAGTCCTTTGAGGCACTAAAGTTTTTTATTTTTATGAAGTCTCATTTATCTAGTTTTTCTTTTGTTGTTTGTGCTTTGGGTAAAAAGTCTAAGAATCCATTACCTTACACAAGTTCCTCAAGATGCTTCCCTATGTTTTCTTCTAGGAGTTTGATAATTCAGGTCTTATATTTATTCTTTGATACATTTTGAGTTTGTATATGGTGTAATGTCCTCATTTTTTGGCAAATGGAGAGCCATTGTTCCTAATGCCATTTATTGAAGAGACATTCTTTCCCAATTGAGTGGTGTTTGCCACTCATCAGAAATCAATTATTAATCACTGAAGAAAAGTTTACTAAAAGGAAAGATGAAAAATGTAACATGGAACTGTATAGCATAGTAAAACCACATGTGAAATAAGAATACGGGTAAAATTGCATATATCAGGCTGTTTTTCTTTGAAATTTAACAAATATATGTTAACACTACAAGATGTTACTATCAAATACAAAAAACACATTATACAAAGTGAAAGAAACTAGACACACTACATATTGTATCATTCCATTTATATAAAATTAAATATAAACCAATTTATAAAGTTGAAGTTAGATTAATGGTTATGTAGGGTTGTGGAAGGACTGCTAACGGATGTGGAGTTTTTCTTTTTGAAATGATGAAATTGTTGTAACATTTTTTAATGGTGATTAATGCACAACATTGTGATTATACTAAATACCATTGATTATACACTTTGGATTGATCATATGGTATATGAATATATGTTGGCAAAACTGCTAAATAAATAAATAAATAAGAACGTTTGGCATCTAGCCTCTTAACTGGCCCATAATAGTACTCAATAATATTTGCTTTGGATGATTCTTTTTATATTAATTCATTTCTTTCCCTGAGTTTTATGTTTTAAAGACAGTAGTTTATTAATCCATACATATTAATTAACATTTTTCATTTTTCTTAAATAACATTTGTCGTACCTTTTAGTCAGCTGAAATAATAACATGGAAACATGTAGTAATCCACATCATTCCAAAACTAAGATTCTAAAATTTTAATTAATCCATTCATTCTGTTATAAGTAAATATATGGTTTCTGTTAGGCTATCTGAAATACGAACATAGACTACACATACTGTGTTGTAAAACATTGATAGAGTTTTATTTTACAAATGAGGGAAAAGTGGCCCATGAAGGTAAATTGACTTTTTCAAAGTAATAAAGCAAATTGTAGCCAAATGTGACTAGAACTAATACATTATATCTCCCAGCCTAAAAGTTATTTTCTTGGTTTCATTTTATTTTATGTGAGAATTTTAAGACCTTTGTAATAATTTTGTAGTATACTATTTAGGATAGTGCTATTCTCATTTCTTGCTTTTACCAGGGTCTTTCTATAATGATAATTATTAAACTCCATTTTACTAGTCTGTTATAATATTTCGCATTAGAACTTGAAAACATCTGAAGATTTAAAAAGAGAAATTTTATTCATTGTTTCTCATCAGCCCCATGGCTGCAACTATCATTTTGTGTTTTTAATACCCGAGTCTGTGATTACTATCTTCTCATTTAAGGGGCACTTCCAGATCTCTTAACATATAATAAATATTTACAGCTGGGTTCTTTTTGTAGCCTCAGAATCAGAATCTTTCCAACATCAGACCAGTAATCTTCTCTACAAACTAATACTGATTCCCCTTGTTTCTCTTACTGTTAGATCTTTGTTTCTTAGATACTCATCCTTCTCATTTGTTCCTTAAAAATCATTCTTTTGCCAAATTACACGGTTTTTGTTTTTTAAATAAGAAATTTGTCTCTTGATTCTTCTTACTTGCCACTAGTAGGACAGCATTACCTAATTCCTTGATAGTAATAATAGCCTTTTGCCCACTCTGGTACTAGCTTTTGCCGACCCTACCTCAACGTTGAATACCAATCTTTCTAAAATACTGCCTACTCGTTCTTTTCCCTATAGTCCAGGTTCCTCATTTGTCTGCCAGTTTGACCATTATTCATTTAATTTTTAAATTTGGCCCTCCTACTTTTTGATCCCGTTTTCCTAATATCCACCAGTCGCTTCACTTTCCTACAGACTATTAAATATTAATATTCATAGTATGCTTATTTTAGGCTTTCAACTGGGTTTTTTCCTCCACTCCTATAATGATCCTGCTCACCATTAAATACTTATTTATTTAAATATTACATATTTACGTTTCTGTTTCTTTTTGCATTGTTCTAATATATTTTTAATGAAGGTAAATTTTAAATAATATTAAATTAACAGTTTTAAAGTGTACAAGTCAGTGACATTTAGTACATTCACAATATTGTTGTGCAACCATCACTTTTGTCTAGTTGTGGAACATTTTCATCACCCCAAAAGGAAACCAAAACCCATTAAGCATTTATTCCTCTACTCCAGAGCATGGCAACCATAATCTGCTTTCTATCCCTATGGATTTATCTATTCTGGATATTTCAGATAAACGGGATTATACAATATGTGACATCTTACGTCTGATTTCTTTCACCTAGCATGGTATTTTAATGCCATCCAGGTTCATCAACATTGTATGAACTGATAAATTTTGTATGAGTTCCTTATTTCTTTTTATGGCTGAATAATACTACATTGTATGGATATACCATGTGGATCCTAAATGCAAAGGAAGAAGTATAATTACCTTTATTCACAGATGAATCCATCCCATACACCTTGGTATATTGTGCTTTTATTTTCATTTTTCTCTAAGTAGTTTCTAATTTCATTTCTGATTTCTTTTTTGACCCATTGGTTGTTATTGTGCATTGTATGTTTTCCACATATTTGTGTACTTTCTGGTTTTTCTGCTGTTATAATTTCTATTTTCCTTGCATTGTGGTCAGAGAAGATACTTTTGTGTGATTTCAGTCTTTTCAAATTCACTGAGATTTGTTGTGTAGCCTAACTTTTGGTCTGTCCTGAAAAGTGTTCTATCTTGAGAAGATTGCATATTCTGCTGTTGTTGGGTGGAGTGTTCTATATAGGTCTATTAAATTTAGTTTGTTTAGAATATTATTTTAGTGCTCTATTTCCTTCTTAGTCTGTCCAGCTTTTCTGCCCATTAGTAAGAATGAGCATTGAAGTCTTCAACTGTTATTGTAGAACTTCAGTTTTTCCCTCAAAACCTGTCAATGTTTGCTTCATATACTTGGTGTTTTTTGTTTTTTTTTTTTAAAGATTTACTTATTTATTTCCCCCCTCCCCTCCTTGTTCTGTGCTCGCTATCTACTGTCTGTGTGTTCTTCTGTGTCTGCTTGTCTTTTATTTAGACGGCACTGGGAACCGATCCTGGGACCTTCCGGAGTGGGAGAGAGGCACTCAATCTCTTGCGCCACCTCAGCTCCCTGGTCTGCATCTCTTATTGTATGTCTGTGTCCTTTTTGTTGTGTCATCTTGCTGTGCCAGCTCTGTGCGGGCCAGCACTCCTGCACAGGCCAACTCTCTGTTCAAGCCAGCTCGCCAATGCAGGCCAGCTTGCCTTTCACCAGGAGGCCCTGGGAATCGAAACCTGGACCTCCTATATGGTGGGCGGAAGCTCAATCCCTTGAGCCACTGCCGTTTCTCTGCTTCATATGCTTTGCAACTCTCTTGTTAGGTACGTGTGTATGTATAATTGTATCTTCTTGGTGGATTGCTCCTTTTATCACTATATTTATGTCTTTGTCTCTTAGCAATTTTTTACTTAAGGTCTATTTTGTCTGATACTAATAGAGCCACTCCAGCTTTCTTTTACATACTTTTTGCATGGAATATCTTTTTCTGTCCTTTTCAACTTTCAGCCTATTTGTGTCTTTGGATCTAAAGTGAGTCTCTTATATAAAGCATATAGTTGGGTCATTTACTTTACCATCTCTGCCTTTTAATTGAAGAATTTAATCCATTTACATTTAAAGTAGTTACTGATAATAACTTCTGTAATTTTATGATTTGTTTTCTGTATGTCTTATAGCTCTTTTGTTCTTGAGTCCTCTATTGCTGCCTTTTGTGATATATTAATTTTTTCCCTATTGTACTATTTTGATTCCCTTCTTTCTTTTTCTGTATGTGTTTTAGTTTTACCCTCAGTATTAGCATTTTAACTTTATAACAATCATGTTTGAATTAATGCCACCTTCTTTTCAATAGTATACAAAAACTGTTCTCTTACAGGTTCATCCCCTATTTATGTTGTTGTTTTCACACTTTTGTCTTTATACACTTGTGTGCCTAGTATCATTGCTTTGTGATCGTTGTTTTATACATTTGTCTTTTAAATTATATTTGAAAAAAGAGTGAGGGGCAGTTACAAACCAGTTATGCAATACTATTGGCTTTTAGATTTACCTATGTAGCTACCTTTACCATCTTTATTTCTTCATATGGTTTCTAGTTACATTCTAGTGTTCTTTCATTTCAGTCTGGAGGACTCCCATTTCTTGTAGGGCGTATCTACTTTTGAAAAACTCACTTTTTGTTTATGTGGAATGTCTTAGTTTCTTCATTTTGAATGATAGTTTTGCCAGATATAAAATTGTTGATGTTCTAGTTTGCTAGATGCTGAAAGGCAGATACTGTGAAATGAGTAGACTTTTAGCAATGGGAATTTATTAACTTAAAAGCTTATAGTTTTGAGGCTGATAAAAATGTCCAAATCAAGGCTTTATCAGGTGATGCTTTCTTCTGGAAGGCCGTCTGCCTGCAATCCTGGACTCCTCTGTCACATGGGAAGGCACATGGGGCAGTGTTTGCTGGATTCTCCCTTTTCTTGTGGGTTTCATTACTTTTGGCTTCTTGCTTCCGTGGCCTCTCTTTCTGAATTTCATTCTCTCACAAAGGACTCCAGTAGAGGATTAAGGCCTACCCTGAATGAGGTGGGCCACGTCTTAAGATCCTACTCACCAAAAGGTCCTATTAATGGATCCACACCCATAGGAATGAATTAAGTTTAAGAACATTCTTTTCTAGGGTCCATACAACTTTAAACCATCATAGTTGGTTTGCTACCTCACTGCCTTCTGACCTCTGTGCTTTCTGATGAGATATCAGCTGTTAATCTTTTTTAGGATCCCTTGTAATGTGACAAGATGCTTTTCTTCTGTTTTCCAGATTCTGTCTTTTGATAATTTGACTATAATGTGTCTGATTGTGGAATATCTTTAGTGTTTTCTTGATTGGGGTTTGTTGAGTTTTTCTCAACAAATCCCAAGTGTAAATTCATACCTTTCATCAAATTTGGGATGTTTATAGCCATTATTTCTCGTAATATTCTTTTTCTCTCTTTCTAACTTTTTCCTGTGAGACTCATTATGCATATATCACTATGTTTGATAGTGTCCCACAGTTCTCTTTTGCTCTGTTCTTTTTTCTTCATTCTTTTCTCTTTCTGCTTCTCAGACTGGGTAGTCTAAATTTATATATCTTCAGGTTCATTGATGTTTCTTTTGCTTGCTCCAATCTTCTCAACCAAATCTGCTAAACCCTTCTATTAATTTTCTTTTTTTTTTTTTTTTTTTCTTCATTTTACTTATTGAACTTTTCTGTCCCTGGGTTCCTTTTTAAAATCCTAACCCCTTTTTTTGGTATTCCATATTTGGTGAGATGTTGTTCTCCTGTTTTCCTTTATTCTTTTGTCCATTGATTCTTTTTAGCTCTTCAACAATTTTAAAACAGTTGATTGAAAGTCCTTGTGTAATAAGTTCAGTACCTTGCTTTCCTCATGGCAATTTTTTTTTCTTTGTGTTTTTCATTGGCAATTTTTGTTAATTTCCTTTTTTTTCCTATGAATGGGCCATACATTCTTTGGAGACCTTATTTTTTATTGAAAACTGTATATTTTGAGTATTTTATTGTGGTTAACTCTGGAAGTTATATTCTTTCCCTCCCTGGTGTTTGTTGTTGTGTTATGGGTTTATTGTTTGGTTGTTTAATGACTTTTCTAAACTATTTTTGTAAAATCTATATTCTTTTTTCATGTGTAACCACTGAAGTTAGCATAGTGGTCAACTGTTGTTTTGACAGTCACATTAAACTCTTGGATTCAGCAAAAGAAGGAGGAAGGAAGAAAAAAGAATTAAAAAGGGGGAAAAAAAAACTTGCCCCATTTGCAAGTTGGCTGTGTTGGTGCACTCTTCCACTGTTTTGCCAGGCCATTTACAACTCTCCCTTTGCCTTTGCTTCCTTCTTGTGCTGAGCCAAAGGTGAACACTTAGTGACTTAGGCCTTTCTGAGCACACACATATCCTGCCTTTGGCAGGCGCAAACCTTGAAGATTGCCTCAAGCAAGCCACCCCTGCTTTGGGAATGGTCTGAGCTGGGAGAAAACAGGGAAGCTTTTGTGCTGGTCCTTGACAGAGCTGCCAGACAGGGTGAGAACCACAGTCGTAATTCTCTGAGAATAATGTTTGAATTGCTCCCTCCGGCACTAGTCATATGTACCTGTTGTGTGTACTGCCATTCCCACCGCTGTTGCTGATCTAGAGTGTGGGGGGATGGTAGGTAATCAACTTAAGATGACAGTGCACTGTTACCACAAGCAATGACTTCTTTCTTCGCCAAGTCATCCTGTGGTTGTATTAAGTTTTTGACTAAACTTAGAGTTCTGCAAAAGTATATTCTGAGCATTTTTGCTAGTTTGTTAGTTGCTTTTGGGATTAGACTAAGTTTTGGACTTTCCACTGTCATTTTTGGTGATGTCACTCACTGTGTTCAAATATTTAATGATTATTTTCAAGTGATCCAGCACTTAAACCTGTATCATGCATGTCCTTCAGCAAGTACTTACATACTTTATTAAATTATTTACTATTTTCTAGATATAACTGATAATAAATGTCTTAAGAATAATGCCACATTGTTTATACTAGTTGTGTATCCCTTTCCATAACAGTTGATAGGTACATGCTCCTGGATTACATATATACTCATTTGTTTACTATTGCTGAATTATTTTGCCAAAAGTCAGTATGAGTTTTGGGAAAATCAGAGTTAAAAAAACATTTGAAAACAAAATAAGTAGCCAAATATGGCACACTAGATAGTTTTGATTTAATGAATAAACAATTTAACATAGTCATTGTATTAGTTGCTAAAAGCTGCTGGTAGCAATGGGTTGGCTTTTACAGTGGACATTTATTAGGGTAAAAGCTTACAGTTCTGAGGCTGTGAAAATGTCCAAATCCAAGGTATCATCAGGTGGTGCTTTTCTCCTTGAGAACTGGCTGCTGATTGATGGTCCTGGATTCCTCTCATGGGTCAGGGTGCAGTGGTGGCATTTGCCGGTCTTGGTCTCTCTTCTCAGAACTCCAGGCTTCATTGCCTTCAGCCTTGGCTTTTCTTTCTTCGAGGTTCATCAACTTCTGGAAGCTTCTCTCTTTCTCTGTGGCTTTTTTTCTGTGTCTGTGGCTTTTTATTCCCCTATTTATAAAGGATTAAGACACACCCTAATCAAATCAAATGGGCCTTAAGTGATCCAATCAAAGGTTCACAATAGGTTCAATTTAAGGACATAATTTTCTGGGGTCCACGAAAGACTCAAACCAACATATTCATTAATTTTAGGGTCATTGGCTTCTTTTACCAAAAATTAAAGTATTTGTAATCAATTTCCCAACACAAATTGTGTATAGTGTATTCACTATACAATTATAAATTCAGTATGAGAATAAAATTGCTTAAAGTAGACTTTAATTATAGAGGAAAGTTCATGAAGTTCTTAATTCTGCTGTATTCTTTCATGTATAGGTTCCTCTGTAGATATAACAAATTAGATTTTGTGAATATTCCAGTTATTTACCTTCCTTATGTATTAAAATTTAAAATGAACTAGTTCTGGATTAAAGTCTTTTTTTTTTTTTTCATTTTGAATAATATTGGTTTGCTGTATGATAAAACTTTTGTCTGAAGATTTTTTTTTAAAATCTTGTTTTAATTACTAACTTCTTTTCTGTATATTAAACATATATTTTATAGGAGCTTAAAACCGTTATCGGAATATTAGGGCTAAAGCCAAATAGAGTATGAAAAATCAAAGAAAAAGCATGGAACTTTAATTGGTTAAATATTAGTTAGTTAAATAATAATTTTATATGGTTTAGCAATTATTACTTTGTGACTAGTGAAAATGTTTCATGTGTTATTTCACTCTTTCAATATATAAAATTGTAAGTTAAATCCCAGCAGTTATTTGTGTGCTTTTTATTATTTTTTTAAGCAGGTGGATGTATAGTTTTTAGGTATATGTATGAAATTAGAACTGTAGATACTTCTAAGAAAATGCTGACAAATGTCATTTGTTGTGGATTCGGTAACAAGTCTTTAATAAAATAGAGATTAACAACAAAATAGTTTGCTTCTCTGCCTCTCCCAAGCCATGCCTTCCTGAAAGGAAGAAGTAAATATGGAAATTCTAGACTGTTTTGATCAGAACTATAATTAAATTACCACATACCAAAAATTGTAGGTTAAAGCCAAAGTAGTATTTGGTGGGAAATATACAAAACCTTAAACCTATTGTGAACAAACAGGAAAGATAGTAAAACATTATGTATTCATCTCTTATGCCAGAAAGAAACCGCAATCACAAAGTTAACCCAAAGCAGAAGGATAGAGTTAATAAAAACTCCCCTACCCTCCAAAAAATATTGTTTTGACAGTTGATGAAAGGAAGGGGTGATACTTTGAAAAGTCTTAAACCCAAATAAATCTTTGATCTAGAAATAATGGGAGTAATTACAAATAAACTACAAGAGGAATGAAAAAGAAAACAAAGATTCAGAGGTGATTCTAAAAAATAAGAGAAAGTTATATACAATTGTATGCCAATGAAGTCTACTTTATCTTAAGAAAATAGAATTATAAGATTGGCCCAAAGGAATTAGAAAACCTAAACTTTCTAGGTACTCTAGAAGTAGTTAAAACTTGTACTCAAACATTTATCTCTAAAATCATTGGTCTCAGGCAATTTTATAGAAAATTTGGGCAAGTCTTTCAGAAACAGACTCATAACAACTGTTCCATAATACAGGAAAAGGTGAGAACTCATTTCATGAAGCAGGCCTTACTCTGATATCTTGTATCACAAGAAAAGAAAAACCATAGTCCATTTTTACTTCCCAGCATGGGTTTTTTCCACGAATGCGAAGTATTAACAATTAGATTTCGACAAATAATATGGTCATCTTAGTAGATACCAAATAAGCATTTGCTTAACTTGACCAGTCATTCATGAAGGAAATAGATAAGAAGTCTCTTTAACTTCACAAAGGGTATCTATCAGAAATTTGTTGTAAATATCATACTTTATAGTGGATCATTGGAAGTGAAAGTTCATCCTTGAGAATTAGACAAGGATTCCTAGTATCGGTGCTGCTATTTGGAGCTATTAATGATTGGTGAAGAGGGAATCCAAGAGAATTAACTTATCAAACTATTAGAATGAATAAGGAAATTTGACAAGTACTTGATAAAAGATCAACATACACTAGTAGCTTTTCTATACATCAGTAATAACCAATTAGAAAATGCGAAAAAGGTTTCACATATATTTATTTAAGAAAATAAGTGCTTAAGAATAAGCCTATATTTAAGTCATTATGCAGAAAAAGTCCAGCAAAATCATGAATCAACAGAGCTATTCCATGTTCCTAGGTAGGAGGACTTCAGAGTATCCAGAATTTTAGCTGGAATTCTCATAGAAATGAAATAGCTGTCAGCACATCCTAGAATGCAATATTCCATTGCCTGCAATTTGGAAAATACAATTTTAAGTAGTCTTTACTGATAATGATTACTTCATTTTTCTCTTCAGTCTTTCTTCCTCGTAACCCCTCCACATCCCCTAAGTAAATCTGTGACAGCCTAATCCAGGAAACAATTTTGAATAGTAGACACCATGTGTCTTTTCATTCACTAGTTTCTTTTGGAGTACTGGTATTGTGTTATTAGGCCAAACTTGATGATGATTAACTCTTCTTTCAGACAGTTCCCTTGGTACCAATGCAAAGAAATTCCTGGTTTGCCTAGTATAAAGCATTACTTTCCTTAGCTAAAAATATGACTTGTTCATGAATTTTTAAAGGGCTTATAGAATATTTGCCAAATAGAGACCCACACTTAGAGACCTAATGGCAGGTTTTTTAATTACAATTTTAAAAATCTTATAATTTCCTAGGTAAAACAACAAAAAGACTGCACTTTGATTTCTTTTTTATAATATTAAATTCAGAGGATACTAAAGTGTCCAAAATTTTATTTTCTTTTCGTTGCTAGTTTCATTTAGTGATAATTCTTATTTTAAAATAATTTTTAAAAGGATTTAAGTAGAAATAGAATAGTACTGCACATATTATGCAATTTACGGAATACCCCACCCACCAAAATAGTCTGGGTAAAGGGGAAAAAATGAAAGACATTCTTTTATAAGATGGGGTACAGAAATCAGCTTCCCATATATTTTTCTTCAAAATGTTACTTGAAATATTTTAGTCACCTGAAAGGTAAATCCATATTAAGAATATGAAATGTTGCTATATGTCTTTGGGTCTTGATAACATATATAAATGACTAAATCTCGAAGAAAATCTTCACTTTTTAAAGTCACAGGTAATTGATTGCCTAGACCATATAAATGGACTTATATTTTACATTATAAAGTTTTGAGTTTCCTTTAGAAGTGACTTCTTTCTGTTAGAAACTTTCAAAGTTAATATTTTTTTAGTTTTATGAGTTATTTTATGTTATATAAAAGAAATTCTGGGGGAAGCTCTTCCTTAAGCATCATTAACAGGTTCAGAAGTTTAATATTCTGGAAAAATGTTTATTAACACAAAGCAGCAGCAACAGAAACAACAACAAAAAACAATTAAGTGTTACAGCTATGCCTATGCAAAAGACTGAAAGGAAATGCAACAATGTATTCATGTGTGATAATTTTTCTTTTCTTTTGCCTTTGTGTGTGCTGTTTTTTTGTCAATTTTGTTTTTTGTTTGTTTTTTGTTTGTTTTATTTCTCAAATTTTCTTTAATATATATTTGGGCAAAATATGTAACCAGGCAGTTTATATAAAGCAATATGAAAGATTAATAAAGTAAGTTTGAAATATACTCAGTTTCACTGACAAATATTTAACTGATAACATTATTACTGAAGCTGTGAATACAAAGTTAAAATGAAATGTTTCAAAGAGTAATATTATATGATCACTCAAATACACTACTCTTGAAGGTGTAAGTTGGTAAATCCTTTCTGAAAAGCACTTATACAAGAACCTTAATTATGTACTTTGTCCCTGGAACTCCACTACTGGGAATGTAATCTAAAGAAGAACAAAGTTTTACATGTCATTTGCAGTGTTTGATTATAAGAGCATGACATTAAAAAACATTTTACCCAGTAGGAAGGAAAGTGGGTAAATAAATCATGGGGAAAAAAAACAACGTATATATTCAGAAATGTATTTATGTGAAATACATTTCTTAGAACAAAACAGCTAACCTTCTAATTAACAGTGTTTACCTCTGGGTATTGACATCAGTGGTCATTTTAGATTTCATTATGATTATTTGTATTTTCCAGATAAATTTATATTTTACAATCAGATTGCCTTATTTTCTTAGCTCTTATTTTATGAGGATTATCTTACGTATTATATATATTTGTTATATATGAATGGGTTACTTTTTAATGCTGTAATGACACTTGATTCCCATTTTATTTGTTTATTTATTTTATTTATTTATTTTTAGGCCAAGATAGCCAGGTTAACCAAACGCTTTGGAGCAGCCAAAGAAGATCTTAAGAAAAGACAAGAAGTAAGAATTTCTCTTTGTGCCTAGTTAATAACTCTAAATGGTAATCTTAGGAAATGCTGAGTTAGAGAAAACTTGGCCTTTATTGAAGGTCTAAAATCTCACTTTCTACTGTGCACCCTCTGTATCTCAGGGCTGCAGTTATTAACCCTTTTATAATCCTCGCTTAATACTCTCATTTATCAACACTAATTAATAATGTATTTCAGGTTTAAGTATTGAATTAGTCCAAACACTATAGCATAAATGCTATCTGGTTGGTTAAATTCATTCTTTTATCCTATATAAAACAACAAGAAATATTTGTTGATAAGGGAAGATTAATTTTTTAAATTAATAAAGCATACAATTCATCCAAAGTGTACAATCAGTGGTATTTGGTATAATCACATAGTTGTGCCTCACTTCTTTAGATACTTATTGTTAATTTTTATTGAGCCCTTATAGCAACTAGCCATTTTCTTTCTTTTAAAAAGTTTTCCTAAGAATACTACTGAAGTATAGGAATTATGTTATTCATCTTTCAAGTGATGAGCACTTGCCTTACATAGATTAAGTGATTTGTTTAAGATACTACAAGTGACAGTACCAAGATTTGGATTCTTGTCTCAACTAGTCATTTTTTCCACTATATTAGAGTATAAAAAGATCAAATAATGACAGGACATTTTTAAAGATCTTATTTTTCAGGTTTCTCTTATATATTTGGTAAGTTTTATTTTTACCTTGGTGTTTCCCCTCCAGAATCCACCAAATCCACCTGTATCACCAGGAAAGTCTGCAAATGATGCCAACAGCAATAATAATGTATCCTACAGGTAAAAATTATAACTAGTCTATTTTGTCTAGTTTTAAAATAACAGAACAAAATTCTGATTTTCTTTATTTTGTGGGAAAAGTTTGGAATGTTATCATATGTATTTATGTAGAGATAAGTAGGTATTTTGGATTAACTGTATTTCCTGCTTTTTTCTAATTTTTTCTCTATAGATGCTATTTTTGGTCATTGTAAGGCTTCCTTTGGTCACTGCCAATTCCTTTAACTACTTACAGTAAAGAATATTACCTCAAGTAATAATTGAGAACTGCTTTGGTTAGGGGTGAGAAAAACTTCTTTCTGTAAGACTTACATTTGGGCTTCAGGTAAAATAATTGTGGATATTAGAATATAAGAGGAAGACTTCCCTAATACCATATACCCCAACACTAAGAAGGCTGTGTGCCAGCTATGCCTTAGTGCATTTGCTTTGCGATTCAGAGCTGTAAAACTCAACACTGGCCACCCTTCTTTACCTTGGGCCACTGCTTTCTCTCTACATAAATTGGTATTCCCCAGAATGGCATATCCATTGACTATTTGTGTAAATTTTTCTTTTTTTTCCCATAGAAATGCAGGCACAGTGAGACAAATGCTGGAGTCCAAAAGAAATGTGAGCGAGAGTGCACCACCATCCTTTCAAATCCCTGTGAATACAGGTAACATCCTCTTAACACTGAAATACATTTTCTTAGGAATTGAAGGTTTTACATGTCATTTTTAAACATCTTTTGAAGTTGAAATGGACTTAAAGAAAACAACAACGTTCATCTAAAATACAGTGCCAACTACAAAATTTTGGAAATTTAGGACGATAGATAAGAATGCTAGTCTCATTCATTGATCATTTGAAAAATATTCACTCAACTTGGCAAATCTTCCAAATGTTCAAACATTTCATTAGGAAATATTAATTTGTTAATATGTTAATTTCACTATCACTTCTCCTCAGAAAAGTCTCTTTTTGGAAGTTTGCTCACTGTGCTTATGATTTTGGAAAGAATAGAGATTAAATGAGAGAGAAACTTGATCATCTGTTCAAACCTGTTCAAATGAGAAAAAAACTCAAGTAGTTGAACCAGCAGTACTGTAAATCTCCAGGGACTTGCATTTTGCTTGTCTCTGCTATTTGGCATATGCTCTCTCATTGTTTAATTCATCTCCCATCTTCAGTCATTGCTATTTTCCATATCATGTAATGTCAATAGAGTCAATAGAAAGAGTCTTCCTCACTAGTTAATACAATATGATCCATGTGATCATAAAGATAAAATGTAATCACCTATTGTTCATTAATGGTGATGTCTCTTTCTAGATTTACTGTTTATTTATTGAGGATGTTCTAAGGCATTTATAATTTCAGTGTAGTTTAAAAAATATCTATGCATTTATACTTGTTCGTTTTCACTGTTTTTTAAATAGTTTGTCCAGTTAATTGCTCTGAAGTGATTATAGTAAATTTCAGAGACTATTTTGATGTGAATAGCAGTCTTAAAATGGAAAAAATTTCATTAATAAGACTTTACTGTATCTTACACAATGTATTAAATTTGTATGTATATCCTAGGCGATAAATGAAGATAGCCATTTAAACTGAGACTTCTCTTTTCTCTCTGTAGTATCTTCAACCAATCTTGTCACGCCTCCAACAGTTGTCAATAGTCAACCTAAAATGCAGACTCCAGTGACTTCGGGTTCTCTGACAGCAACATCAGTCCTTCCTGCACCCAATACAGCTACAGTAGTTGCTACTACTCAGGTGCCTAGTGGAAATCCCCAACCTACAATCTCTTTACAACCTTTGCCAGTGATTTTACATGTACCTGTTGCAGTATCATCCCAGCCTCAGCTCCTACAGAGCCACCCAGGGACTTTAGTGACTAATCAACCGTCTGGCAACGTTGAATTCATTTCTGTGCAAAGCCCACCTACAGTGAGTGGTCTTACCAAAAATGCAGTGTCCTTGCCATCCTTGCCAAACCCCACTAAACCAAACAACGTTCCTTCTGTGCCCAGTCCTAGTATTCAAAGGAACTCTCCTGCCAGTGCCGCACCATTAGGAACAACACTTGCTGTACAGGCTGTTCCAACAGCACACTCTATTGTACAAGCTACAAGGACTTCTTTACCCACAGTAGGCCCATCAGGACTCTATAGTCCATCAAATAATCGAGGTCCTATACAGATGAAAATCCCAATTTCTGCTTTTAGTACTTCATCTCCTGCAGAACAGAGCAGCACTGCTACCCCAAGAATTGGTAAGTCAGTATGTAGGTTTATTAATAGAAATGCAAACGTGTTAATGGCCTTTAAATGATTGAACTATTGACCTTTTTGAGGGAAAGTAGCTAGCATTATTTGAAAACTTGAGTAAATAGAATTTCCTTCATTAGTTTTAGTAATTCTTTAATACCTAAGAGAAATGATGTTAAAATGGATGGGGAGCGGGGGTGGTTATTTTGAGCTAGAGCGTAGTATTTGTATTTAATCTTTTAGTAATATTCCTAATTGGTTGGATTTTTCATTTAGGCTTTGAAGCAAACATTGTGAATTACTTTTCTGATACATTTGCCAAGAATATCTGAGTAGGACTGGTATATATTTTTTTTAAGTATCTAATTGACAAAATACATGCTTATAAAGTACCATACCTTCGCTATCCATTTGGGAAACGCCTTGTGCATATATCACTAATATCTTCCAAATTTGAAGAGTTTAGAAAAGGATTCTTTCTCCTCTCATTTACCACAGAATGTTTGATTGCTGCTGCTTTTCTCTTCACTGTTATTTGTTTTCCCATATGACATGATTTTGTTTGTATTTGCTTAGGAACATTGCAGAAAGGAGATTACCTATATGTAAAATCTGCAGAACTCTACTGTGTCTTCCTTGTTCTAGAAAGAATTTCTGAAATTATTTTTTTCTTCATTTCTGACTTGATATTTTCAAGTTTCATTTTACAGAGTTACTTTTATAAGTGAGATATCTGTGCATTACTTTTTTGGGGGGAGGGGGACTGTCATATAACCATTAGTACTGTCCTTACACTCTTTTTTTTTTTTTTTTAAAGATTTTATTTATTTATTCATTCATCTCCCCCCTTGCTGCTTGTGCTCGCTGTGTCCATTTGCTGTGCGTTTTTCTGTGTCTGCTTGTCTCCCCTCGTCAGGTCGTCCTGCTGCGTCAGCTCACCGCGCCTCGTGGGCTGGCTTGCCTTCACCAGGAGGCCCCGGGAACCGAACCCGGGGCCTCCCATGTGGTAAACGGGAGCCCTATCGATTGAGCCACATCCGCTTCCCTGTCCTTACACTTTTTAAGTGTATCTTCTCATAAAATACTGATGGTATTATACAGGAGGAGTAAATGAGTGACAGGTCAAATTTACTATTAGGCTGAAGTTGAGTATCACCCCCCTCATACAATATACAGTAAGCAGCTGAAATGTAAGAGTAAATGTGTGAAATTTTGTCTAAAAATGTAATTATTATTAATATTATTAGTGTTTACAATTTACATGTTTGACATAGTACAGAAACAAAATTTCTTAGCATTGTCTGCCACCACATTATTCCGTAAATATTGTGATTCATATTTGCCATACTTTAAAAGATGCTTTCAAAAAAGTCTTCTGTCGTGAGTGTCACTCACTTGCTCTTCGTGCGGAATCCACATCAGGAGGTTTTGGAAACATAAATTTTGTTGCCAGGGCAGCTGGTGATCATATTAGTCCTGATGGGGGAGCGGGGGAATGGGAGGGGGGATGCTTTCTTCAAACTGAGGTCCGTAGATGAGCAAGATAATTTCTGGAGTACTGCCTTTTTTCTTAATTCTTTGTTTTCTCATTGTAACAATTTTTTAATACGTCAGGATGAAAGACTGGCCTGAAAAAAATAAAAATAACTTAAAAATTTAGGAATGATAGTACTTCAGACACTTCTACACATATCAGAATTTTGATTTCATTATTCTCTTCTTTTAAAATTCTTATGAACATTTGATAGCTCAAACAGGATATGTTCTCCCCAAAGTTATGGCACTCTATTAGCCATAATAAGTGTCCATCTGTTTCTGTATCCATTTATTTGACTCTTCTTGATGTTTATGTATATAAAATTAATAATTTTCACAATCATTATTAGTGCAATTTTTGTGATAATACATTTATACTTGAAAATGTTTAATTATATATTTATTTAGCATGTACATATTATATAGTAACTTTTAAATTATATTAAAGAAATCTTCAGTCCAAGTCCCATGTTAGAATGCTTACCTACTCTTGAAAGATAATAATTAGATATTAACAGTTAAACCTGAATGACAAGCTTTATTTGTATATTGTTGTTCAAATGTTGATTAGAATGAGATTTTATGTCCTTTGATCGTGCATAATTTCAGGGGTTCCAAAAAAGACTGTTAAAGTAGGCGTTTGGCTGTTTAAGTTTCCCAAAACCTAAATCCAAGCCAAATATAAAATTTTGGGTGAATATGAAGGTTGAAGCCAAATTCATTGCACCCTTAATGTGATACATTAATTAGGTTATATAATTAAAACTTTTTAAATTCTCTACTTATGTAGGTATTATTTATTTAATGAGAATATATGCTGTGTATCTAGATTGCATGCATTTGTATATGTTTTATAATAATGCAGTACATTCTTGAGATTGTTACTATTTTCTGTTGATAGTAAAAAATCTCCTAGTTGGGAAATTTAGGGCTCAAATATAGCTAATTTCGTCCATTCATTCATTCATCAAATATTGAATGCCCATAGTATTTCAAGGTCCTGCAGATGCAAGCATTACTGTACAAAATAGTCCCTTTACTCACTGAGCTCATAATCAAGTAGGAGACATAGTTGTTAAATAAGTAAGTAGGTATAAATATGATGGGTGTTGAGGAAGGCTGGTTGCTATGAAAGTATATGAAAGAATATGGGAATATTAGAGAGGTTTGAGAAAATAAATGGAAGGATAGAGAAAATAGGGAGCTATTAGAGGGTCTTGAAGGGGATGACTTACATGAACACTGATTGCAGTGTGGAAAATGGTTTGGAGGGAATAAGAATATAGTATTAGGGAGACCAGTTAGGAGGCTCTTAATAGTGATCTAGGTGAGAAATGGTGGTGTAGAAAGGATTTGAAAGTTACTGAGGAGGTAGAATTGACAGTATTTGGTAACTTATTGATAAAATATTAGGTGAGTAAGGGAGATGGAGAAATCAAAGACAACTCATTTTTTAAGAACTTGTTGACTGGTACTGTTTACCAGCATGAACATTAAAGCAAAAATACATTTTTGGGAGAGCAATATATTATTCATGTCTACTATCCACTCATATTTTACTAAACATTTTATTCGAAGAATATAAGAAAAGCAGGGTTTTAAAAAATGTAAGCACTCATTATTTCTAGAATTCCATACAAGTTTCATCAATGAAAGAGTTAAACATAAAGATTTTGCCTTCCATTTATGCTCATGCAATGATCCAGCACCAACTAAGAAACTGGCACTCTGTAAAACCCATTTATGATTATGGTAAAGTACCTTGTTGGCCAGAACTGACAGTATCTTTTAAGCATAACAAACTAGAGATGTATCCCATATAATAGATTCTGAGCTATAATTTCTGATTTTATATCTTTGTTCAGTTTTGTTGATGGGTTGATTGTTTCATAGCTTTTTACTTTCACAAGTGATCTAAGGTAGATATTAAAATAAAGGGAAACAAGATAGATGAAACTAAAATGTTACATTAAGAATCAAGGAAGAAGACTTTAATAAAAGGACAGGCATATAGGAATATTATACAGTTCTGTGAATAATTAACTCTTAACACTGAGATAAATCAAAGAGAGATTCATGCTAGGGAAAAAAAACTCATGTTTATTTTAGAAAATGAGTGTGTATGTGTGTGCATATATATATATACACATAACATTTTAAAAAGGAGTTTAAACATTTCCTGAATCTTGAGGAACGTTTTTGTATGAGGATATTACAACAGAAAGTAAAGATGAAGCTCCCTCATCTACTTTTCATTTGAAGTTACCTTTTATCTTCATTTGAAAATGAAAATGAGTTTCCAAGCGTAGGGAAAATTAATTATAAAGGCCTCCTTCCCTATCCTAGAGTACTCTCTTGTAACAGGTAGATGTTTATCCTAACTGATTTTTTAAAAGTACAAATTTATATGTGTACATAGGGAAATTTATAGTTTTCCTTCCTATATAATCATAGCTTGTCTTCCTTTTTAAAAAAACATAGCTTACTTTATATGTATTCTGAAGATTTGCAAATGAAAGGAATACCATATCTAACAAAGAAAGTTCTATTCCCAGAAAGCAAGGATGTTTCAACATTAGAAAACCTAATAATGTAATTTACCACATTATGAAAGAGGAAACTCTAAATGATCACCTCAGTAGATGTCAAAGACATTTGATAAAATTTAATACTGTCTCCCTTTTTCTCCCGTAGAATTTGAGGAGAGGGAAACAGTCCTGATTTATTTTTTATTCTGTTCTGGAAGTAACTTCCATATCTTTTATTTTATTTTATTTTTTACCACAAACGTAATACAAGTTCATTGAAAAATAAAGGAAAAAATCATCTATGATTGAACTACCCAGATTATGCCTGTGTGTTTTCTCAGAATCACTGGGTATGAATTTTAATGTTTGCAACTATTTTTCTACTCCACTTATTTTACAAACATTTTTGTCACATAGTTAATTTTTTTTCTTCAAAGCTATATGGTAAGGAAGAATTATATTTTGTCTAACCATTCCCTCATGTTAGGACATTTGCATTATTGACATCTTAAATTGTTTCCCTGACCTGTTCCTTAGGATAGAATTGGATAGTATTAGAATTGCTGGGTCGATAGGTATGTGAAATTTTTTGATTTGTGTTATGAATCTGCCCTTCTGAAAGATACTGTGGTAGTGGACTATGACAGTGTCCACTTACATGTGTGACATGTTGATACACAAAAAAATGTAGTTCTAGAAAATTAATTTTTGTATATAAAATTTGTATATAAAGCTATCCAACCTAATATATTTTGGCTGTTTTTGAAAATGGCTCTGATTTTTTTTTTTTTTTTTTTTTTCCTTTTTACTCCTCAGAAAACCAGACAAACAAAACAACAGATCCTTCTGCTAATAAGAAAGTAGCTGATAGCACATCACAGGTAAGATTTTTCCTCTGCTTCAATGTAAAATACTAATTACAGTCCACAGGAGAATGGATTTCCATTAGTATTTTTTGATAAACTGAAAATTACTTGAAATCTGTTTTTTTACAAGTCCAAATATTTTCTAACAGCTTCTGAGTAATGTTTGAGCAGAACTGAGTTTCTTTGCTTACTGAATTTCTTGGAGATATTAGCTGATTATATTAACTAATGCTTAAACTGACAATTTAGTCATTTGCTTTAATATAGTGTAAAGTTTCAGTTTGCATGAATAAAGCTTGTACGTAGTTATCCTCCAGGATCTTTTTTTGGTGTCATTGACTTAAACTGCCCCTACCCCTCACCATTACATTTCTTAAGAATTAGTCAGAAAATCTTTTGGGAAGAAAGTCTTGGTCTTACTGATAGCTTGAGTAGTAAGCATTCTTTATTATATATTCTTGTTACCAGACTTTTATTGGATAGCTGATTTGGAAATGCTTTCTCCTATTCTGTAGGTTGTCTTTTCACTTTATTGATAATGTCCTTTGATACACAAAAGTTATTTTGATATAGTCTAGTTCATCTGTTTTTACTTTGGTTGCTCATGCTTTTGGTGTTAAGTCTTAGAATCCATTGCCAAATCCAAGGTCCTATAGATTTATCCCCTATGTTTTCCTCTAAGAGTTTTAAGGTTTTAACTTTTTTATTTAGGCCATGGGTCTATTTTGAGTTAAATTTTGTAAATGTATGAGGTAGGTGGCCAACTTGATTTTTTTGCATGTGGCTATCCAGTTGTCCCAGTACTATTTATTGAAGAGGAAAGAATATTCTTTCCCTATTGAATGGTTTTGGCACTCATTAAAAATCACTTGGGACTCTCTCTGCCTAGAGGTGCCAGCACCAAATCTTGGTGTATATTTCTGTCTTTCTCTCCCATTTCTCAGCAAGCTCTGTTCTTTCCACCATTTCCCAAATAAATTCTTTTTACTGGCCTAACTGGGGGAAAAAAAAGAAAGTTTTATTTTTGGGTTGTCAATTCTAATCTATTGATCCATATGTTGGGAAGTGTGGCCTCCGGTTTTGTTCTTCTTTTTCAGTAGTTTTGGCTATTGGGGATGCTTTGCAGTTCCATGTGGATTTTAGAATTAGCTTGTCAATTTGTACATAGAAATCAGCTGGGATTCTCTTAGGGAGTATGTTAACTCTAGATCAGTTTGGAGAGTGTTGCCATCTTAATAGTATTAAGTCTTCTGATCCATGAACATGGAATGTTTTTCCATTTCTTTAGATCCTTTTTAATTTCTTTCAACAATACTTTGTTGGGTGTGGATGTAGCTCATTGGTTGAGCACCTGCCTCCCTTGTACAAGGTCCCAGGTTCAATCCCCAGTACCTCCTAAAAACAAATACAATATATTTTTTTTTTCAATTTTTTAAAAAGATTTATTTATTTATTTATTTATCTCCCTACCCCACCCCCCTTGCTGTTTTGAGCTTGCTGTCTGCTGTCTGTGTGTTCTTCTCTGCTTATCTTTTCTTTAGGAGGCAATGGGAACCAATCCTGGGACTTTCTGGAGTGGGAGAGAGGAGCTCAATCTCTTATGCCACCTCAACTCCCTGGTCTGCTGCATCTCTTATTGTCTCTCCTCTGTGTCTCTTTTTGTTGTATCATCTTGCTGCACCAGCTCTCCACTCGGGCCAGCTTGCTGTACAGCCTAGGAATCAATTTAATCAAAGAAATATAGGACCCATATTCAGAAAACTATAAAACAATGCTAAAAGAAATCAATGAAGACATAAACAAATGGAAAGACTTTCCATGTTCATGGATTGGAAGACTAAATATCGTGGCGATGTCAATCTTACCCAAACTGATTTATAGATTCAATGCAATACCAATCAAAATTCCAACTGCCTCCTTTACAGAAATTTTTAAAAAAAGCAATTACCAAATTCATTTGGAAGGGAAAGTGCACCTGAATAGCCAAAAGCATTATTAAAAAGAAGCACGATATGGGAGGAATTTCACAGCCTGTCCTTGAAACATATTACAAAACTTCAGTGGTCAAAACAGCATGGTACTGGGGGGCGGATGTGGCTCAAATGGTTGGGTGTCCGTCTTCCATATGGAGGAATCTGGGTTCGATCCCCAGGACCTCCCGGTAAAATTAAATATATATATATATAGAAGGCGCATGGGCTGCCAGGCTCTGTGTGCCGGTGAGCCTCCAGGCCCCGGGAGCCATGCAGCAAGATGATGACGTAACAGGAGAGAGACGAAGGGGAGAGACAAGACGAGAAGCTCTGAAAGCCAGGAACCGAGGTGGCGCAGGTGGCAGAACACCTCTCTCCTACATCGGAGGTCTCCAGGATCGAATCCCGGTGAAGACTGGAGGAGAAGGATGAGAAGAGATGGCAGGAAACAGACACAGAGAATTGTCCAGCGAATGGACACAAAACAGCAAATGGGGAAGGGGGGTTTAAAATGGATAAAGTAGAATAAATAAATCTTAAAAAAATAATAATAATAAATAAATAAATCTTTTTAAAAAAATTTTAAAAAAAGGATGGTACTGGCATAAAGATAGACACCTCAATCAGTGGAATAGAATTGAGAATCCAGAAATATACCCTCACCTATACAATCAACTCGTTTTTGACAAAACTGCCAAATCCATGTTATCAGGACAAAACATCCTCTTCAACAAATGGTCCTGGGAAAACTGGATATCTATAACCAAAAGAATGAAAGAGGACCCCTATCTCACCCCCTATACAAGAATCAACTCAAAATGGATCAAAGACCTAAATATAAAAGCCAGGACCATAAAACTACTGGAAGAAAATATAGGGAAACATTTTAAAGAGCTTGTGGTAGGTGGTGGTTTCTTGGACCCTTGTGCACACCCAAAGCATGCGCAACAAAAGAAAAAATACATAAATGGGACCGCTTCAAAATTAAACACTTTTGCTCCTCACAGGACTTTGTCAAAGACATAAAAAGAGAGTTGAGAAAAATTTTTAAAGAAATAAAAATTTAAAAACCAAGGAAAAAAAAAAAGGCAGTCGACTAAATGGGAGAAAATATTCAGAAATCACATATCCAGTAAGGGTTTAATATCTATGATATATAAAGAGATGTTACAACTCAATAATAAAGACAAACAACCCGATTAAAAAATGGGCAAAAGGGGGGCGGATGTGGCTCAAATGGTTGGGCGTCTGTCTGCCATATGGAGGGACCTGGGTTCGATCCCCGGGACCTCCCGGTAAAATTAAAAATGTATATATATATATAAGGCGCATGGGCTGCCAGGCTCTGTGTGCCGCTGAGCCGTAGGGCCCCAGGAGCCACGCAGCGCAAACACAATATTTTGTAGTTTTCATGTATGCACTTCTTTTTAAAAACTTATTCCTAGGTATTTTGTTCCTTTTGATGCTATTGTGAATGTGAAATTTTCTTAAATTCATTTTCGAGTTGTTTGTTGCCGTTGTATAGAAATACAAGGGATTTTCATATAGTGGTCTTGTATCTTGCAACTTTGCAGAACTCATTTATTCCAATAGTCTTTTAGTGGATTTCTTAGGATTTTCAATATACAAGTTCATGTCAACTTTGAATAGAGATGTTTTACTTCTTCCTTTCTGATGCTGATGCCTTCTATTTCTTTTTATTGTCTAACTGCCCTGGTTAGAACCTGCAGTGCAATTCTTGTCTTTTTTCTGATCTTAGGGGAAACCAGTCCAGTCTTTCATCATTAGGTATGAGGTAAGCAAGAGTTCTTTGTAGTTGTCCTTCATAAGGTTGAAGAAGTTCCCTTCTATTCCTAGTTAATTCAGTGTTTTTATCTTGAAAGGATGTGGGGTTTTGTTACATGCTTTCCCTTCCATCTATTGAGATGATCATGTGATTTTTGTTTTTTATTCTATTGATAATGATGTGTTACATTAATTGATTTTCTGATATTAAAACAACCTTGCATTCCTGGGACGAATCGTATTTAGTTACGGTATACAATTCTTCTTATATGTTGCTGGATTTAGTTTGATAGTATTTCACTGGAGATTTTTTTTTTTTTTTAAAGATTTTATTTATTTATTCATTTATCCCCCCCCTTGCTACTTGTGCTCGCTGGGTCAGCCAACCACCCGCGCGGGCGGGCTTGCCTTCGCCAGGAGGCCCCGGGAACCGAACCCGGGGCCTCTCATATGGTAAACGGGAGCCCTACTGATTGAGCCACAGCCGCTTCCCCAGATTGTTTCTTTAGTCAGTTTTAGTAGTTAGTTGTCTTTCTAGTTTTTCCATTTCTTCTAAGTTATCTTATTTGTTGGTTTACAGTTAATCATGGCATTCCTTTATAATCCTCTTTATTCCGGTACAGTCAGTAATAATTAATGACACCTTTTTCATTTCTGATTTTAGTAGCTTAAAGGTTTGTCAGTTTTTGGTTTTGTTTTCAAAGTGTATAATCAATGGTATTCGGTATTATCACATAGTTGTGCATTTATCACCTCAATCATCATTAGAGCATTTTCATTATTTCAATAATAATAATAAACAAAAAACAAACTAGCAAGAAAATTCTTCATTCCTGGATCTCTGTATGCTTGCCCTGCTGTACATAGCTGTTATTTTTGGCTGGTCTTGCACAATTATTTATTTATTTATTTACTAAACAGTTTTATTGAGATATATTTGTATGCCATATGATCTATCAAAAGTGTATAGGAAGCGGAGGTAGTTCAAGCAGTTGAGTTCCCTCCTACCACATGGGAGGTCCCAGGTTCGGTTCCCAGTGCCTCCTGGAGAAGATAAGCAAGACAGTAGCTGGCACAACAGGGAGACACAAAGAGGAAACACAATGAGAGACCCAACAAAGCAGGGGGCTGAGGTGGCTCAAGTGATTGAGTGCTCTTTCCCACATGGGAGGTTCCAGGTTCAGTTCCTGGTGCCTCATAAAGAGAAGACAAGCAGACACAGAGAGCACATAGCAAATGGGCATAAAGAGCAGACAGCAAGCGCAAACAACGAGGCGGGGTGAAATAAATAAATCTTTTTTTTTTTTTTTTTTTTTTTTAAGTGTATAATCCGTGGCATCGTGTATAATCACAATTTTGTGCATTCATCACCACAAAAAATTTTAGAACAATTTCATTACTTCAAAAAGAAAAGCTCCATGTCTGTTAGCAGTACTTCCCCAGCCCTACATAACCACTAATCTAACTTCATCTTTATAAATTGATTTATATTTACATTTTCTATAAATGGAATCATACAATATATAGCATTTTGTGTCTGGTTTCTTTCACTTAGTATAATGTGTTTTGCTTTTTGTCTGATATTTACATCTTGTAGTGTTAACATATTTGTTCAGTTTCAAAGAAAAAACGGTCTTGCAGTTTCACCCATATTTATATTTCACGTGCAGTTTTACTATGCCATACAGTTCCATGTTACATTTTTTTATCTTTGCTTTTAGTAATATACATGACTTTAAACTTTCCCTTTAAACCCCTTTCCTACCCACATAATAGTACTGCTAGTTACAGACATTATGTTGGGCTTTCATTTTTCTATTCATTTCCAAAGATGAACACACATCTTTTTACCAATTCTGCACAAGTTAATAGTCAGCTTTCATTTTTCATTTTTGTTTGCATCGTCTCTTTTTTCTTTATTAATCTAGCTAGAGGTTTGCCAATTTTTATTGATTTTCTCAAAGGACCAGCTTTGGGTTTGTTGATTTTCTCTTGTTTTTTTTTTTTTTTTTAACCTCAATTTCATTTATTTCTGCTCTGATTTAATAAGTTTCTTTCCTTCTTCTTGCTTTTGCAATGGTTTGCTGTACTTTTTCTAGTTTCCCCAATTCTGTTATATCTTTGATTTTAGCTCTTCTTTTTTAATATAGGCATTTAGGGCTATAAATTTCTCTCTCAAGACTGCCTTTGCTCTATCCCGTAAATTTTGATAAATTGTGTTCTCATTTTCATTTGTCTCATTATACTTACTAATTTCACTTGCAATTTCTTCTTTGACCCTCTGATTATTTAGCAGTGTGTTGTTTAGCCTCCACAACTTTGCAAATTTACCTCTTTCCTATTATTGATTTCCAGTTTCATTCCATTATGATATGAGAAAGGTGCTTTGTATAATTTCAGTCTTATAATATTTATTTAGACCTGGCTTGTGACCTAACATGTGGTCTCTTCTGGAGAAAAATCCCTGGGCATTTGAGAAGAATGTATAATCCGCTGAGTTTGTGTGCAGCATTCTATATAGGTCTGTTAGGTCTACCTCTTTTATCATATTGTTCAAGTTCTCTATTTCTTTGTTAATCTTCTATCTGGTTGTTCTCTATAATGATGTTAGTGGTGTGGTAAAGTTTCCAACTATTATTGTAGAGATATCTGTTTTTCCCTTCAGTTTTGCCAGTTTGCCTCATGTATTTTGGGGCACCTTAGTTAGGTGCTTAGATACTTATGACTGTTATTTCTTTCTGGTGGATTGTCCTTTTTATTAATTAATGGCAATATAACGGCCTTCTGTGTCTCTTACAACATTTTTGCATTTAAAGTCTGTTTTGGCCAATATTAGTATAGCTATTCCTGCTCTTTTTTGGTTGCTATTTGTGTTGAGTATCTTTCTCTAGCCTTTCACTTTCAGCTGGTTTGTATCCCTCAGTCTAAGTTGAGTCTTGTTAGCAGCAAATGGATGGCTCATGTTCTTTTTATCCATTCTGTCAGCCTATATATTTTGATTGGGGAGTTTAGTCCATTTACATTCAATGATATTACTATAAATGTATTATTTACTTCCATCATTTTTTTCTTTTGTTTTCATATGTCATGTCTATTTTCATCTGTCTTTTTACTATTTTGGTTATCCTTTCTGCTTTTCTTTCTTCTGTACTCTCCTCAAAGCTCCCTCCTGTCAGGCTGTAAGGCTTCTTTTAGTATTTCCTGCAAAAGTAGATTCTTTTTCACGAATTCTCTTAGTTTCTGTTTGTTTGTGAATGTTTTAAACTCACCTTCATATTTGAAGGACAATTTGGATGGATAAAGAATTCTCGGCTGGCAATTTTTCTCTTTCAGTATCCTAATTGTATCATACCACTGTCTTCTTGCCTCCATGTTTTCTTATGAGACCCGCTTAAGTCTTACTTAAGTCCCTTGTATGTGATAGTTTGCTTTTCCCTTGCTGCATTCTGAATTTTCTCTTTATCGTTAATGTTTGACATTTTGAGTAGTATGTGTCTTGGAGTAGGTCTGTTGCATTTATTCTGATTGGGGTACACTGTGCTTTATTTCTGTAGTGAGTGTTTGGAAATTTTCAACTATTATTTCTTCAAATATTCTTTCTGTTCCTTTTGCCTTCTCTTATCCTTCTGGAACTCCCATGATGCATACATTGTGTTTCATGTTATCATTCAACTCCCTGAGCCCCTGCTCACTTTTTCCATTCTTTTTTCTCTTTAATTTCAGTTGTTCTGTCTTCAGTATTATTTATTCTTTTTTCTCTGATTTCAAGCCTGCTGTTATATTCCTCTCATGTGTTTTTGATCTTACCTATTTCAGATTTTCAAATTCTCCTTTGTGCTCACTCATTGTCTTCTTGATGTTCTTTATATCTCTAGCCATATTGTCTTTCAGCTCGTTAATTTGATTTTGTAAATTTCTGTGCATCTCATTGATTTGTTGTCTCAAATCCTGCATCTTTCCTGGGGCTTTGATGTATTCCTTTTCTTGGGCCATGTCTTCCATTTTCTTAGTATGATTTGTAATTTTTTAATGCTGTCTAGGCATCTGATTAAGATGGTGAGTTTACTCAGATGCTCGATTTCTCTCTTTCTTAGGGTTTTAGTGGTGGGAAGCTGTGTATTACTGCTGTTCTTTGGTTCTTGGTTCAAACTGTTCTTGTCTTAAGAATTGTCCCTGTTAGTTGGTCAGATCTGGGCCCTGGGACCCAGTAATGGGTTGCAGACCTGCTTCTTAGGGCCTTGAATAGGGAGGTTGTAAAGGCCAGGAAAAGCCTCTCTTACTTAATTACTTTTAATTTCCTCACACGCACTTCCTTGGTCCACCAGACTAGCATCTTAGCTCAATGCCTAGTCTGAGTATGTTTGCTACAACATGGATGGAATCAGTGTGACAGGTTTCTGCCTAGTCTCTAGCTGGCTCCCAAGACAAACAATGGCGTGGCTCCACCCAGCCTGGAAGGGCTCCTGGGACACAGCAGACCAAATTTGTGGGTCGAAAACTAAGCCTTAGACTGTGTCTCTCTCTCCCCTTTCCTGGGGAGGTGAACCTCTGGGTACCCCTTTGTCTATAGCTGCTAGCCTGAGGCCTGAGAATTCAAAAGTGTCTATAGCGTTGGGGAGGGGTGCTGGCATTTGCAGCTAAGGCTTTTAAGTCACTGTTTTGCAGTTGGGATTCTTTACCTTTGCTCTGGGCCATGTCCAGCCTTCCCCTGGTGTCCTAAAACCTAGAAGATTTTATTTCAGGTCGTTTCTTGTTGTCCTTTAGTGCTTTTTCTGGGAGAAAAGAGAGTCCCATGTCTTTCTTGTCTGCCATCTTCCCCCAGACTTGTTTCTGATCAAGGTTTGTCAGTTTTTTTGAACTTTTCTGTTTGCTTTAGATTTAGTTTGCTCTTCCTTTTCCAGTGTCTTAGAGTGGACAGCTAGGTTATTGATTTGCTTTTTTGGAGGTTGTTTAGTTTAGTTTTGCTTTTTACTCTTTTTTCCTGAGGTTTTTTTGTTTTGTTGCTATTTATTTTTAGATTCTCGATTTGAGATTTTTCTTCTTCGTTAGTATAGGCATATTTATAGGTATAAGTTGCCTTCCAAACACTAGTTCAGCTGTATCCCATAACATTTGTTATGCTGTGTATTCATTTTTACTCATCTTCAATGTATTTTCTGATTTCACTTTTGATTTTTTTCTTTGAGCAATTGTTTATATTTGTTTAATTTCCTCATATTTTTTGAGTTTCCCAAAAATTTTCTATTTACTTCTAATTTCATTCCTTTGTAGTCAGCAAACATAATTTGTATTATTTCTGTCGGTTTAAAATTATTGATGTTTATGGCTTAGCATATATTGCCTATCTTAGAGAATATTACATGAGCATTTGAGAAGAATGTTATTCTAATGTTGTTGGGTGGCGTATTCCATAGATGTCTGTTAGGTCTAGGTGATTTATGGTGATGTTCAAGTCTTCTGTTTCTTTCTTGTGCTGCTTTGTAGTTATTTTATGCATTATTGAAAGAGAGATATTGGAATCTCCAACTATTTTGTTAAATTGTCTACTTTTCCCTTCTTTTCTCAGTTTTTTCCCATGTATTTTGGTGTTCTGTTGCACATATGTTTTTTTGTTTGTTTGTTTGTTTTTATTTTTTTTATTTTTTTATTTTATTTTATTTTTTTTATTTATTTTTTTGTTATTTTTTTCTTATTTTCTACACATATGTTTATAATTACCTATCTTCCTGATTTGGGCCCATTTATTAAATGTCCCACTTTATCTCTTTTAACTTTTTTTTCCCCATCTTAACTTATTAGAATCAGCTTTAGATTTATACTAGCTTAATTCCAGTGATGTATGGAAACATTACTCCTATATAGCTTTATTCTCTTTCCCCTTTTTTGTGGTATTGTTGTTGTACATATTACCTCTATTAACGTTACAAATCCAGCAATGCATTGTTATAATTATTACCTTACAACCTGTAGGCATTTCCTAAGCCCAAGACTGCTTTGCCTCCCACCCAACACTTTTGTTCTGTTATTGGTTAATGTATTACATTGTTAAATTTCTGTATATTACAGACCTGACAGTATAGTATGTACTTACTGTTTTGTGCAGTTGCTTTTTATATCAAATAAGAGAAGAAATAATACTGTCTTTTTAAAGTACAAAATCTACTGAGAGTCTTGTTCTAAGTTGCATCCATCTTTACTATCCTTTGCACATTTGTCTAGTAATTTTTGGTTGAAAACTATAGATAATATGTTGTAGTAAGTGGTTTCTGTTACTTCATTTAAGGATTGTTGTGAACTTACAGTTCTAGATTTTACGGATTTCTGGTGTGTTTATAAATAAATTTTCTGTGAAATCATTATCTTAGGAAAATTCATAAGATTTAGAATGGCATCATTATCTTGGGATTTGACCTGAATTATCCAAAGTCAGGAGAATTATTTTCTTTAATTTCACAAAATTCAAGTTTTGCAAAGGAAAATCTTAGACTTTCAGAGTTGATATCAGTGTAATATATCATAAAGTAAATTAAAATTTTCATTTATTAAGCAGTTATCATGTACCAGGCCTGGTGTTAAGCACTTTATGTAAGTTATTTGGATTAATCCTGACAGTAGCCTCCATATCCAAATTTTGGAAATTGAGGAAATTACCTCAACATTTATTCACATGGCTAAATAAATGTTGAAACTATAGAAGATATACTCAGTCTTTCTGACTCTGGGATCCTGGCTCCAAAGGTCTATGTTGTACTGCCTTCCTGCTTTCCATTTTTGTAGTTATTGTATGTTTTTTAAAGTTTGTTTCCTTTTTAAAACTTAGGTTTCTGATGATTTAAAACAATGGGTTTATGTTTAACCAGATTTTTTGATGTTGTTTAATCAAAATTTTAAAACATCTGAATACTTTTAATGGTAGCTCTATGCATAATGAGTTGATAGTTAAAACTCATAGAATTTTTTTTTTTTTTTAATATAAGAAAATTATTTTTGCATGGCAAATGTTTAATTCATAAGTATTCTGGGGTATTTATTTGAAGAAACTCTATTTCAGAGCCAGTTTGAGCCAGGCTACTGATTATCCTCATTTCCTCTCACTACTATTTCGTTTTTCATTTATGTTTGCCTGAATTTCCTTTGCAAAATGCAGGCGTTTTGTTTTTCAGAGTATAAAAGCGACAGGCAGTGATTCAGGTGGTGTCATTGATCTCACAATGGATGATGAAGAGAGTGGAGCTTCACAAGGTACTTTAAATAGTAATCATATCTAGGAATGTTTTGATATCTTATTTTCTTTTAATACAGTATAATATTCTCTATGAAGATGGATCTGTTTAGCCTTATGCTTGGTATATTTGTATCCCTTTTTTAAAGTAGGGATTTTTAGCTTACAATTAAAAAACAAATCAGATCTTGAATGAATTTGAACAAAGTGAGAAAGAAGACAACAAATTGTACAAAATGTAATTTATGAAGCACCTCTCTTTTTGTATATCATATTTCACTTGACCCTTGTAATACCCTTAAATACCCATTTTAGAGTTGAGGAAACCTCTTCAGAAAGGATAAGTAAGTAAGGGACCTGGGAGTCAAACCCAGGTTTTCTGACTTAAGTTAAATGTTCTTTTTCATTCTATATGTGCATGCATGTGTACATGTGTGTTGTGTTTTAAATGTAGATAATTCCAAGTGAGCTTACATTTAATTTCAGTTTAATTATTCTGCTTTATTTAGTATTATATAAATAAGAATGAAAGTTAATATTTTTAAAAAGCATTGACACCCCAAATCCCCAATATTATTCTGAGTTAGAAGTTTCAAAAACTATTTTGGATAAATATTAATTAATCATTAATAGGTGTTTTATAAATAAAAAGTTCCATGGTTAAATAAGCTTGGGAAATGCTAAATTAAACTTATGTGATATTTTTCTTAACAAGGACTTCTCTAAGCTTTGACTGTGCCAGTTTATAATGTAAATCTCCAATAATGATTCAAGATAACAGATATATTTGTAAAAGTCTGGTGAGAATTAAATAATACGTTCAAATATCTAATATTATATCAGGTGTCAATGTTTATTATTATCACCTTAAAGACATTAGTGTTCTAAAAAATCAACCTAAGGATTTAAAGAATATTGTAGGGAATAAAATAGTTCAGCTGATTTTAGGAAAGCAAAATTAAGTAGCAGTACTATTATATGACACATCAATATTGTTGTATAAATCAAGTTAATTGGGAGATTTATGACATTATTCATCAGAGTTGAACTCCTCGTACCAATACAATTGATTATTCCTTTATAAAGCTTCAAGTTATCAGAGTTGGCTTTCACTAATTTTTTTATAGACAAGTTATCTAATCATAAAACAGCTGTAGAAGACAAAAATAAATGCAGTTTATTCTTGTGAGGGCACAGATTGGGCTGGTTCTGGATAGAAAAATTAAAGTTAGCCAAGTTTGTTTTCAGTGCTCTTGACATCTCCCTCTCTAGCATCCCTGTTTCATTGTCCTAACTTTGGACATGTCTTAAATTCTCTCATTCTCAAGGCATTGTTCTCCAACAGCACCTAACCAAAGTACCAGATGCTAAAGCCTTTAATTGTATTTTCATTTTATTCTTAGATTTAATAAATATAACATATCATTGGGTATCATTTTAGGTAATAGCGCTTTTGGCTGCACCCTTCATTATTATACCATATTGTGTTTTTTTCCTATTTTTAGGGGCTTTATCTGAGACACACACATGTATATCTTAGGCTGCTGGAAACCTTTTTTTTGAGACTAGACATTCTATGTATATTTTATTTTAAAGAATGCATAGCAAGAATAAATAATCATTTGAGTTATCGGGTTAAAGAACCTAAATACCAGTGGCGTAATTGGAATCAGACATCACCAAGGAAAAACTCATCAGTTTATAAAGATACAGATATTTGCCCAGTAGAATGTCCCAATATAGATATATATTCATTTGTAGGCAATGGAATTGTTCTAGTTAACGTGATATTGTGTTGAATCCAAAAGTAGGATTCTTTCAGAAGTAGGATTCTTTCAGAAGAAAGAAGCAAAATCATGAAACTGAATTTTAGTAAGCATGTATTGGAATCCATGATATGACCAACAATGAATGATTTTATTTATTCATTTATTTTATTTTATTTTATTTTATTTTTTTAAAGATTTTATTTATTCATTCATTTATCCCCCCCTTGCTGCTTGTGCTCGCTGGGTCAGTTAACCACGCCGTGCGGGCGGGCCCGCCTTCACCAGGAGGCCCCGGGAACCGAACCCAGGGCCTCCCACATGGTAAACGGGAGCCCCACTGATTGAGCCACAACCGCTTCCCACAATGAATGATTTTAAAAGCTCATGGCTTAGTTTTCAAATAGGCAGATATACAAAATATTTTAAGTATATTATTCAATAAAATTATTTTATAAATTATTCTATAGAATAATTATAACAGAATTTGTTGTCTTAGAGGTGAATATTGGCAAGCAAGAAAAAGTAAAATTGACTCAAAAGAAAAATCTTTTATTTCTGATTTACTTTTCATTACTCCTAATTTCTCCCTCTTAATTAACAGACCCTAAAAAACTAAATCACACTCCTGTGTCAACCATGAGTTCTTCTCAACCTGTATCTCGACCGTTGCAACCCATACAGCCAGCACCACCTCTTCAGCCATCTGGGGTGCCAACAAGTGGGCCATCTCAGACAACCATACACTTACTACCTACAGGTGAATTTGCTGATCCATTGAGCTGAAACTTTAGTTTTGCCTACAGAGAAACATGACTGGAATTGAGTGGAAAGGTTAAACAGAAAATTAAGAGTAATTAATTCTCAGTATTATTTTGAAGACAGTGTATGTCTTTAGATAAGTTCTGAGCATAACCAAGAATTTCAATTGTCTGATCAAACAAGGATTTTTAAATAACTCCTAACTTCAAATAGTTAGGCCTAATACTTCCATCAGCTGGTATAAACTAATATTTTACTGATAATTTTGTAGTTATTGTAGTTATTGAGTGGTTGGATTTCAGAATTGCAGGTGCTTAGGATTTCTATTCAGTTAAATTACATTTCATGTCATTGGCATTGCCAGGCAAAAGAATGTGCTTATATATGTAAGACTTTATTTCTTGTGTAGTCTTACGTTAGGACTCATATTTAAATTCTGTCTATATAGGTAGCGTATTAGTCAGCCAAAGGGGTGCTAATGTGAAATGCCATAAAGCGTTAAGTTTCTTCTCTCACCAAAGTCCATTGCCACGTGTTGGAGCAAGACAGCTGCTGACGTTTGCCAGGGTTCAGGCTTCTTGGGTTCCTCTCTTCCCGGGGCTGCGTTTCTCTCCAGGCTTAGTTCCTCTGGTTCCTGCACAAGGTCAGCTGTAGACTATCAAGCGAATGGCTCACTTCTCCTGGGGCCTTCTCTCCAACATCAAAACTGCTTCTCAAAAACTGCTTCAATTCTGTTCATTGCCTTGCCTTTCATATTCGATTCCCCACCCACCAAGGGGTGGGGCTCAACGCCCTAATCATAACTTAATCATGCCCAGATTAACAGATCAGTTTATAAGCATGATCCAATTATATTTTTGGAATTCATAATTACATCACACTGCCCAACTGCAACAGGTAGTTATTACTAAATTCAACCTTGGTAGCTGTTACCTGTGTGTCTTCCCACTTATACAAAGTTATAATGACAGTAATCTAATTTAGATATTTTAGAAGAAAATGTCATTATATAAGCCCTTGTACAGTATATATAATAGAATGGAGAATAAAGGGATGAAGAAATGTGTTCTTTCCTGTATACTCTCTCCTCCTTTCTAAAGATTCATAATGAAATTTATGATCTGTAAATACTGAAGAGTCTTCAGTAAAGAAAAATGTTTTTAATTTGGTTATATCCAGTATTTCACTCAGTTTGATTATAGAACCCATTTTTCCATATGAAAGTAGGTTATTATTATTAGTGTTCATTATATAGTTTGTGCATGATTATTTATAAATATGACTCTAATCCAGATAGTAATAAACAAGAAAGCGTTAACTCTTAATAATCATCATTATTGTGCTTCTGTGCTGCCAGTAAACATTGAGGGCATTTTTTGATAAATATCTCTTTAACATCACTCAAGGCATTAATGCTCTCTGCAACATAGATTAGGAATGCCAGGCTAGAAGAGGAAGCAAGAATGGACATCTAACATTAAGACATTGGTTAGTTTACCTGAAGTAAATGTGGATTACAATAGCCAAGTAAATGTGGGAATACAAAGTTATTTTTCAGGGTTTATTCTCTTTGGTTCAAGGCCTTAAGGGTCCATAATTCTACTCTGCTAAGAATACTTATATATTGAAGAGGGACAAAATAGACTTTAAGTCACTCTTAGAAGATCATACTTTTATTAAAGAAAGAGTCTAGACCCTTTATCTTTACACTGAAGAGTGGAGAGAGCATTCATTACATGTGGTTGGGGTGCTCTTTTTCTTCTGAAGCTTGGATTGTAATATTAATTTTGGTTGGCCATATCATTCTTAAATTGGAAGATTACAAAAGAAAGCTGTTGTCTCTCTTTATTATAGTTAATTAGGTTTTATGCAAAGATATTTACCATTTAATACTGTTTGTGTAACATAGAATTTAACGTATTCTTAATAATATATTTTTCTGCTTCTCATTAGCTCCAACCACCGTGAATGTAACACATCGTCCAGCAACTCAGGTTACCACAAGACTCCCTGTACCAAGAGCTCCTGCAAACCACCAAGTCGTTTATACAACTCTCCCAGCACCACCAGCTCAGGCTCCCCTGCGAGGAACTGTTATGCAGGCTCCTGCTGTTCGGCAGGTCAATCCCCAAAATAGTAAGAGACTATTTTCTTGTATATTACAAATTGTATGTAGTTCTCTTCAACATTTAGTTGGAGTGGCTTATATTGACATTAGATTTAGCAAAAAAATGTTATAATACCAAATAAAAACATTAACTGTTTTTTCTTCCCTTAAAAGAGCTAACCAGAGAAAATTGGACATTTATACTATATGATATGTACTCCATGTGTTATCTTCAGTTTAACTTTAATTATTTATGGCCTTGTACTATCACAGTACCCTATTTGTTGACTCAAAAGTATGTTTGTTCATAATCTACTCTACTTAGAGACATCCCCTAATTAAAGTGAGACTGTTGAGTTGTGATATAGCTGGGATGATAGAAATAATGGTAAAGAATAGCTTCCAGTGAGAGAGGGTCTTAAGGTAGGTGGTATGTAGGTGACTGAGAAATAAGAAAAATGTTAAAGAAAACTTGTGGTCTCCACATGATTTGTTTTCTTTAATAGTAAAGTATATAATACAAACAGAAGTCTATATAAAAGATATATGCAAAGTTTTAAAAAATGAAATGAACCACCTATAAACACCCAGTAAAGAAATAGAATTTGGGGAAGCGGCTGTGGCTCAATCAGTAGGGCTCCCGTTTACCATATGGGAGGCCCCGGGTTCGGTTCCCGGGGCCTCCTGGTGAAGGCAAGCCCGCCCACACGGCGTGGTTAGCTGACCCAGCGAACACAAGCAGCAAGGGGGGGAGAAATGAATAAATAAATAAAATCTTTAAAAAAAAAAAAAAGAAATAGAATTTTATCAGTATACCACAAGTCACCTGTGTGCCCTTCCTTAATTGCACTCTTTCCATGAGAAGTAAGCACCATTCGTTCTTTTATATTACTCATGCTACTTTTTTTTATGATTTTACCCCCTATATAGATATCACTAAAATTATATATTTTTTCATTTTGTAAAACTTAGTAGCAAGGATAAATCTAGCTGTTCATAGAAACTGTAATAAAGCCATTATTGATGGCTTCTAGAAGAAAATAAGTGGAGCAGAGGCTCTCAGTCATAGTCTGCCTTCAGCTTTTTCAGGAGGTTTACAAGAGCCTTCTCTGAGGAAATCAGTTGACAGAGTCATAAATGATTTCTGGGATACAGGGCACACTGTAGTTCAGGCACCTGGCAGAACTATAGCATGGGCAAGTACTGCATACCTGGAAGAAATTATGGTCATGGTAATAGGTGGTTCTGAATTTTGAGCTTCCGTTGCTGTGGTGTTTTAAAACAGTACATTAATGTGGGGTTAAATGAGTATCCTAAGTTGATCATCAGGGCATGGAGGGAAAGGAAAGGGATGAACCTCATTAACACAAGGCAAGAATGACTTACTCAAGCTTTCTGTCTTGGTTAAAAAGATGGTACAGCAGGGATCTTTATGAAGACAGCCTCAATTTGTCTTTTGAGTCACATTGCTCCAGTCTGGCCTGATAGCCCCTGTATTAGTCAGGGTTCTCTGGAGAAACAGAATCAACAGGAGATATCTGTCAATAATATGAGATTTTATAAGAGTCTCTCACGCGACTGTGGGGATGCACAAGTCCAGATTCCGCAGGCAGGCTGCAAGCCAGGGGTTCCCATGAAAGATCCTTGATGAGTTTCTGGGAGAAGTTGGCTGTCCAAAGATGAGCTGGGAAATTCTCTGACTGTTGAAATCACTTTCCCTTTTAAGGCACTCAACTGATTGGATAAAAGCGTCACTCATTGCTGATGCAATCTCCCTGATTGATGCAGATGTAATCAGCCATCCATGCAGTAAACTCACTGGTGATTGAAGTCTATAAATGTTGTTTTGTATTACAATTAGCCCAGTGCTTGCTGGACCTAACACCTGGAAACAATTACCTGGCCTAGTTGACACATTAGCCTAACCGTCACAGCCCCTCTACCTGTGGTGCACAATTGTGTTCTAGGATTTTTGCTTATCATCCTTCTGTTGGAGATTCCATTTATGTCTCTCCTTTGCTGGTACTCCTGTTTCTTGTTTCTTATGTTCTCTCTATATTGGTGTTAACCATCCTCCAATGGCTACTTGAGAAAAAGGGTGCATGGAAGGTAGATTTTTTTTTTTTTTTTAGTGCTTGCAAATCTGAAAATTTCTTTATCCTCATGTTTCAATGATAATTTTGCTAAGCATAGACTTCTTGGTTGGAAGTATTTTTCCTTTCGAATTTTGAAGACTGCCTCACTGACTTAAGTATTCACCAGTGTTCACCAAATTTAGAATAGAATTTGGATTTTGTTCCTTCATTATCTTTTTGTGAAGGTGTCACAGTTCGAGTGCCTCAAACAACCACATATGTTGTTAATAATGGACTAACCCTGGGATCAACAGGACCTCAGCTCACAGTGCATCACCGACCACCACAAGTACATACTGTAAGTGTTGATGCTTGGCTTTACAAGACTCTCAACTGTAAAATGTCACATATTTTTATACGTATCTTTTTTTTTTTTTTTAAGTAGTTATTACCAAAAGGAAATTTAGGTCTTCCTGTTTTTTCGGCACAAGTTTATTTAAAAAAATTGATCTTACCATTATGAGCAAATGTTCTTAGGGATGATGGATCATTGAAGATGTACTTGTGCTGGTGTATAGTGTGCAAGAATCCATATTTGGGGTAAGGGAAGTGAAATAGACCATTTCTAACTCATGGTTTAAAAAGGGTAATTTTCAATTTTCCATTCTCTAACTTCGTATTTTTCCTCAAAACCTCATACCAGTTCTAATGACTACATTGTCATCAATTACTGTTTTTAAAATAATCCAACTGTATTGGGAATTCATTTATTAAGAAATACAGAGAAAACCAAAGATTTCTAGAGTTAGCCTCCAAAACAATATTATATTATCCTGTGACTTGATTATGACAGTATTTGATTGGAATGGAATACCATGTAAATGGGAATGCTGGCTTAGAGAGAGAGATTGGTAGATAGGTATTGAGGCTATCACTTCTTTTTATCTAGTAAAACATTCTTTTTTTAATACTTGTAGTAATGGCTAGTGTTTATTTACTGAGTGCTTACCTTGTGCCAAGCACTGTTAAAATATTGAATCCGAACTCAGAAGTCCTTTAGGATAGTTGGCATCCTCTTTTGTAAATGAGGCAGCCCTGATGCACAGAGAGGTTGAGTTAACCAACCTAAAGCCATACCTAGTAAGTAGAATAGAACCCATGCATTCCAGCTCCAGCACTTATGCTCTTAATAGTTTATTTTTATTGTTCGACCATAATGAATAAAAGGATTATCATTAAAGGGGTACTTAAAATATGCTTAGGTACTCACTAAGCATTTTACATGATTTTTCTTATTTAATCCTCACAGCCCTATGTGAATTATTATCCTCCTTTCCATAGAAATTGATACTATTTCAGAGATGTTAAGCCTTGTTCAGTATCATCACCCACATTAGCAAGTGTCAGATCTAGCCCAGTCTAAAATGCACATTGTCTGATTCCAGAGTGTTTTCACTATATTTCAGGTCTAGATTTATTAGGGCAGTGTGGCAAATACATCATAACTGTTGTCAGCAACTTCAAATAATTTCTTTGTTTTCACATTCCCTTCAAAAAAACATATGGTACAATACTCTTATTTATATTATAGCTTTGCAAAGTTGATGACCCATCGAAGCTTTTTGTACAAGACTCCTCCTTGTGTATTGTCTCTCAGGGGTGCAAAACATTCTCTTTTTTTTGTTATTTTAATGTAATTTTAGAAAACTTTTTTTAATGAGACTTTTAAAGCATAATGAAAGTAGAGAGAAGAATAGTATAATGAAGTTAGTATACCTCACTTAACTTCCAACAATTACCAGCACATGGCCAATCTTATTTCTTCTATAGTGCCACCTATTTATCCCTACCACCCACCCACACACACACTGGATTATTTGAAGCAAATCCCTGATATCACATGGTTTTCTATAAAACTTAAAACCTCCATTACAGTGGCAGAACAACCACAATTGACTTAACTAGCTTTCAAGTACGGGTAGATTCAAAATCTTAGAATCTTAAGAGTAAGAATGCATATTACAGACCATTTAAGCTGTTTTCAAACTCCTCAAACTCCTGTGCCCCTTCCATCAGTCGAAAGTTCATGACTCCGGCCATCTTCTCACATCTTGCTAGATACAAGTTCATTTGGTGTTATTTATTTACATGATTAAGTCATTTTAGGAAAAAAGATTTTTTGAGAAAGAAAATATAGGAACATGGGGAGTATTTAAATCATTTCTACTTCATTAGCTTTCGATAAGTTATCTGAATAAATTTTATTTCTTGTTTTCTCTACCTTTATTTTTTTGGCTTCTCAACTGTGAATTGTACCTTTTCTAAGTTTGTAATATGTGCAAGTCATTGCTATTAAGCTTTGAGAAGGCATGGAGATTAAAAAGATAGTATTAGACCTTTACATTATTCACTGTTCAGTATATGCAAATTCTCAACTTAATGAAATGCATATTAAAATATTTTTTTATGAAATGAATTTCAGTGAAAGAAATCTTTGTATGACTTCCAATATAAAATCAGCATGCAGTGATATGTTTCACTTTTTTTTTTTTTTTCACTTTTTAAAAAAAGTCACTTACATCCCACTTCCTAGCTCATATAATCTTTCTTGAATAAATTACTATCAATGTAGCCTTAAAACCCAGATACTATAATAATAACAATAATGTTGTTGTTACAGTATTAGACAAATCAGTATGGTTTCCTTCGTGCATTTTCATTATTTGGTCTCAACCCACCTTTCCAAATTTATCTTTCACTATTCTTCACGCTTGTCCTTGCCCACAAATTTTCTCACTATCCTATCCCCATGCATTCGCTCACAAATTCTCTCACTTTCCTATCCCCATGTATTCACTCATGCTTTATTTATCCAGTGGCTGAAAAGTACACGACAACCATTTCTTTCTATCCAATTCCTGTCTTTCAAGGTCTCCTTTAAATGTCACCTCATTCATGTAGAATGGCACAGAGCCAAGAACATAGTGATAAACATTCGTTGTTAAATGTGCTTATTTATAAGAATATGGTAGTGTTTTTATGTTACAACTTCCTAAAAATAAAAGCATTGTTGAATTCTCAAATTTCATGATGGACTGCCACACATATTTCAAAAAATTATATGACTAAAATAGCATAAATGTTACATTACTAAAACAAGAATCTGTGGCACAGATAGAGAATTAAATCATAAGTTATTTTGTTAGAAGTAGATGATTATTTCAATGTCTGTCAGGACTTTTATTTCTCAAGAAAAACTCCGTATTGTAGGTTTGCAAAGTATATAGTAACATCAGCACCATTGTGTGTAGCATGTGGTCACAACTCACCAAATAGAAAATGGTATGGTCAGAAGGTATTTCTTTTCCAGAACTCTTGATATAAAATGGTATCTTTTTTATCTGATCTCTGAGATGTTTTAGTTTTTGTTCTTTTTTGCTTTGGTCCTAGCATTCTGAAATAGTTCTTTCTGTGATGATTATAAATTAACATGCCACTTGTTTTGTTAGGAGCCCCCACGCCCTGTGCACCCAGCGCCCTTACCAGAGGCCCCACAACCACAGCGCCTGCCTCCAGAAGCTGCCAGCACATCTCTGCCTCAGAAGCCACACTTGAAGTTAGCACGAGTTCAGAGTCAAAATGGCATTGTACTGTCATGGAGTGTCCTGGAGGTGGATCGAAGCTGTGCCACTGTGGACAGCTATCATCTCTATGCTTATCATGAGGAACCCAGTGCCACTGTGCCCTCACAATGGAAAAAGATTGGAGAAGTAAAGGCACTTCCCTTGCCTATGGCATGTACTCTCACCCAGTTTGTGTCTGGCAGCAAATACTACTTTGCAGTACGAGCCAAGGATATTTATGGACGCTTTGGACCTTTCTGTGATCCTCAGTCAACGGATGTAATCTCTTCTTCCCAGAGCAGTTAAACCTTGGAGCCTTTATCTTTCTTCCTCTTTAAAAAGTTCCACTTTTTGGTCATGTTTTTAATCTTGTGCATGATGCCCATTGTAAAATCCACATTCTACAAGATTTCTTGGACAGATGTGTGTATACACTACATTTGTTTATAACCAAAACTAAAATAAACTCAGCCCACAAAGCAAGAATCTATTTTCCTGGACCATTCAAGCTTCAGGGTTTTGAAATGTAAATATGCACCTTGCTTTAGTTTTGAGGCTGGGGAATATATGTGGGTGTTTGTGTTTTTCCCCCTATTTATATGTTTTTTGCAGCAGAATATCCCATTTTCATTCTCAAATTTTCTTCTCTTCCCATATGAAGAAAGTAGATCAAAGGATCTGAGGTATGTAACTGGCATGACTCTGCTTCTAAGGGATCTGTCGGATCATAGTTAAATGATTTTAACTGAATCTTAACAAAACACACAAAAAAAGCAAAATGACTAAATTTTTTAATTTGAACACAAGAAAGGATCTATTTTTCTTTTTTTCTTTTGTCTCCCCTTCTGGTTTGTTGATAAAAAGATCTACAATTGTCCCTCCCTTTCCTAATCTGGTCTTTTTCATTTATTTTGTGCCTTAAGATCAACTACAAAAATAAACATGGCCATATGTCCATTGTTGTTTACTCTTCCCTTTTACTTTGATTTCTTCTTCATCTCTAATAAATATAACACACTCCCCACCCCTTCAAGTAATTTTTTAACCAAGGCTTTTGTATATATTCTCATTTGTGTCATCACTACAGTTTAACTCCAAAAGTTTGACATATTTTCTTCTGTGTTATCTGCTTCTCGATTCTTATAGATGCTTTTATGTTTGGTCATTATTTAAATAGACTCTATGTAAAGTGGACCAAGAAAACCAGATTGTGTAAAAAAAAATTTTCCTTCAAATGTGTTTTAGTATCCATGCACACTGTTAGAGTTTATAAAAGCAGTTCTTGTTTACTTTATCACCAAAACTTAATAATTTTCTTTCAAAGAAAGTAAATAGGAAATTCACAAAATACAGTGAGCTAAAATATGAAGGAAGAGCTCCACTTCCTCTTTATTTCTATATCATTCTTCTTGTTTTAACCTTTTAACATTCATTTGATGGTGCCAAGTTGAGTATCATTTTTTACCCTATGTTAGTTTTGGAGAGAATTTAAAGTATATCCTTTGGAGTCCTTTTATATAACAATTAGATATAAACTCCTCTGTATCTCCATTCCTTGTCAAAGTTAATAAAATTCAAATTAGGTCATGGATTTTCAATGAGTGCCAGCTGTATTGGTGTCAGCTAGATGTTGGAGTGTAGAAAATTTAGGACAGGATGGCTGGGGTAAGTTTGGGGATAAGGTGTGGTTGGGATGTTTTTAAAGAAATTAAGGGGTTTGGGAAATAACTTTTCTGTTTTTCTTTCCCTTACCATATTTGAATTCATATTCCTACCTTCTCAAAATTAATAGCCATTCATTTGTCCAGGAATCATAAGGGAGTGTGATCCCTCCCATTAATGCTGTTTTGTTTGCAACTTTGATGGTTTGTTATAGAAACTATTATTGTAAAGAAATTCTTTTTAGAAAAGTTCACTTTAACCAGTCAGTGTACTATCATCTTAGTTTTGAAGTTTGATCAGTGCTGAAGAAAGCCTACTGATTGCCAAAGTGTTAATGCTCCAAAATCTTCCTTTCACTTTCAAGAAATGAGACCACAATGAGAAGTGGGGTTTTCATGAATCAAATTTGCCAACCAACTATGTGGATGTTACGCCTTCTAGGACTAATTTTAATGATAAAGAAGTTGCCAATGTCATGACAATGAAAATTTCAAAAGGGATAAATGGATGATCTTCTGCTTGTATATGAACACCTATCTATATCTGCATGTATATACGTTTTTACCTGCAGTGGTTGCATTGTTGATTATGTGTTCAAGATCATTCCTATCTACAGAATAGAAAGCGTATTTTCAAAATTGTTCCTTATTGGCCTTGTTTTATGGTCATGTGACAACCATTTGCTTATGTAGCCTAGAAAAGGTTCCCTTGATGAATGTTTTTATTTATATTTTTTAATCCTATTTGGAAAAAACAAAACAAAACTTTCACAACATTTATATAATCAGGTGGAGAAAGCCCAGTAGAATGAAAATATTTCATTATTTTTGCCTATCTCAAATAGTAATTTTGAAAATAGATTTACTACAATAAAATAATTAAAACTTTTTATTCCAGATGGTGGAAGGAAGGTAGAAAGAGAAAATTGCAATGCTGTGAGGAAAGGATAGTATATTGTAAGATGATCTCCTCAAATTAGCCTTCTATGGGATTTGTAGGCAACAGCTGTTTTCAGTGTACTGAAAGGTGTGCTAGGCTAGAATTTCTAGGCAATTATTTGGGGCAGGTTTTAATGTGATGAGTATTGGTTTTGTTTGTTTCTTTTGGGGAAGAGAATGGAGGACAGAACTAGAAATAGTTACAACAGACTTTTTAGTAGCAGTTCACACTCCATGGGACCTTTTTTTATTTTACGGTACCTTTTCAGAAAGTATTACAAATAAGCTTGGATAATCCCATTTGGGAAATGAAAGTTTACTACATTCTTAGCCTGACAATACTTGTGTAAGTATTGCCCTGTTGGAAAATTGGACACTTGTGTTATTTCAGCCTGAAATGTAGGGTGTTTATATGGGGATTTAAAGGTAATGGTGATGTTTGTTACTCTCTGCTTTGCACTTTGTCAGAGTAATTTTCACCCTGTGTGACTAAGCCTCTTTTTAAAAATTGTGTTCTTGCCACTAAATTTATAAACTACATATAATGACAGCATCTGTTGTTAACAGTTAACTTTATCCCTTTATTTCCCTAAACTCAAATTTTAAAATATGCAGAATACTGTGTACTGTTTAGCACAGTAGAAGTTATTAGGAGAAGTGCAGAACTTTTCTTCCTTGAAAGGTGAATATTTATTGGGATACCATTTGCCTCACAGAGGAGTAACCCACACCCTCCCATCCCCATTGCCAGAGAATACATCGAAATAAATGATCTAAAGCCAGAAGCTGAGAATGAGAATCTTACTTAGGTGCTTCTGTCAGCAGAACTCCACAGGCAGGCTGGTTGCACCACACAATAATCTTATATTGGATAGGTGTAAGTTTTTGTTGTTTGCTCTTTTGCTTTAAATATTCTGCAAATTATCATTTATGCAGCAAGGTTAATGTTAATATTGGGTGACATGTATTTATCTTGTTTCATGAGTTTTCCAGTACTGTACGAGATCAGCAAAACAATGCCTGTGGTATCCTCATCTCACCTTTCATACACTGTGATCACAGTAGAGTACTTCAGAGACCTTCCAAGTGTTCTCCCTGACTATCCTTCTTGAACTATTTGAGTATCCAATTTTATTTTTTTAAGCTTTACCACTGAACCATCATTGGCCTAGTTTTATTCTAATTTCCAGGAAAACCATGTCCCAGTACTGCCTTCGTTACTATTTACTGGATAAACAATGCCTTTTAAAAAAAAAAATTGGGGGACAAAAAAAATTCAGAGCAATTCTCATGAAGCATCTTGTTAGTGCAGCAGTCATACCTGCCTTCTGAAACTTATTCATATTCTTGAGCCAGCCATTTGGGAAGAAGAGGACCATACAAACACGTTTTTGTTTCTTATTTGTAGAGTCAGCTAAGTACCCATCATTTATATTTAAATGCTATGCTTTTGTTTTTTAAGTTTTTCTTGTAAATAATGTAACTGGGCAATCAACCACCTTCCGGGGATCCTGGCTTTGGTATTTTATCAATCATTTCAAAATTAAATACAAAAATAAATCCTTTGTAGGAAACTTGCATCCAGATTTTTCTTCATTGCAGCTCCAAGTGTAAATAATGAGACAATGTAAGACCTTCCTATAAATGTCTAATATAAATGGGGCTATTGCAAGTGGCCCTATTTTTATTAGGTTTGAGGGGTTTTTGTGTTTTTTGTTTTTTTTTGTTTTTTTTTTCTTTTTTAAACTTACAGTAGAGTGGTGTCTGTATAAGTGTTAACTGTAGTGGGGTTTTGTCCAGCAAGCCTGAAATTTATACTTTGAAATAAACTACTGGGTTTCTAACATTTGTGTACTCTCTGATTCATTGTGATTGTTTTCAGCCCTTGGTTTCTTTTGAAAATCTCTCATCTTAAGAATCATCCATTTTACTCTACAGCATGGCTTATATAGCTTCCTTGGTAATGTCCTAGTTCTCAAACCTTACATACAATTCTGACAGCTGTGCAGAGTTGCTGTCAGATTGGATACGCTGCTTTTAACTAATGGGAGACAACATTGAGGTCTGCTATATTATGTGCCTAGCCTGCACCACAAAAAGACTGAACTGATTGCTGGTAATGACCAGAAAAACCATGAGCTGAATTTCTATTAGAGGTTCCTTTGCAAACTCTGCTATCCCCTAGGAGTTTGTCGTTAAACATCCTGCTAGGGGAAAAGGAAAGAGCATGGAGGAGTACAGGTGCTTATGGACCAGACCTGGAAATGCCACTCATTACATCTCAGATTCCATTGGCTTGAACTCAGTCACATGGCACAACTACCTAAGGGAACCTGGGACATGTATTCCAGCTGTGTGGCCAGGCAGAAAAGTTGCCAATGGGTTTTGGTGAACATGGGAGCGATTTCTGCCATACCCTCTTGTGAGTATGCTGAAGCCTGTATTGTTAGTTATATCTAATATTGCTTGTTCAGTGCCCCATCCTATAATGAATGTTTGCTGTTAACAAATGATGGTGGAACATGAAAGGGACAAATTATGAGTTTAATGTATTTTATTTAAGAATTCTGAAAGGAAAAACATAGCTAAAATAATGCCTTTGGTATCTCATTTGCAGCTTTCTATTCCCTCATCTCCCTCTGTCATTTTTTGTCAAAATTCAAACTTGGTTTCATGGTGATAAAATCGAAGTTGTAGGCCTCTGGCATACCCTTGTGGAGAGTTTTGTTGAAATGGTTCCAGTGAAAAACAGGGAGGCCCCCTTGTACGGTAGGACCACTGATGGCATAGGCTGTGTACTGTGATGCTAGATAGATATCTGCCACCTGGAAAGAGAGGGGTGGGATATTTTAGAAAACCATCTGAAAAAGAAAAAGCCATGAGCTCTTTTTTTTCCTCTCTTTTTCCAAAGTCATATTAGTCCCTTTTAAAACTAAACTTTCTTGCAACTTTCCATATATTTATATAAAAGCATCCATTTGGCATTCAAATGTGAATTGACTAGTAGAAGTGGGTTAAATTAACAACAGAGCTAAAATTGTGATATCGAGTCAGATTACTCATGTACAGGATTCTAGCTCCAAGACTTATTTTAAAATTACTTAACCACTCTGACTTAGTTTTCTCATTTGTAAAATGAAGATTAATAAGAGCAAATTCTTAGAGCAGCACTTAGAATATAGTAAGTCCTCAACAAAAGTTATTGACGGGGGCTGTAACAGTTCTTTTTTAGGAGGTATTGGGGAGTGAACAGTTTTAAGTAGAAGGATCCCAGTATCCAAAAATGAAGTCTTTGATACTCAAAAATGCCTAAACACTGAGCAGCAGCAGACTGCTGCTTTAACCTTTGAAGGTAAAGAAAATGTCTTATTACTTCTGATTTCCCCCATATTCAAAAGGGCTTTAAAGAGAGAAATTTTTTAAGCATATCCTCAACAAAAACCTTTTTAAGGAAAAATTAGACTGGTCCCCAAAAGAAAGCAAACTCCCCAGTGAAATCTGACAGGTGGGAACTTGCCTTGCTTTCTCCCAGGCAAAGTAGTAATTTTTTTTGTGTATCCTAGCATGGATATATAGCACTTGTCTTACACTTTGCTGGATATTTGCAAATACTATTAAAAACAGATAGGGAAGCGGATGTGGCTCGATCGATAGGGCTCCCATTTACCATATGGGAGGCCCCGGGTTTGATTCCCAGGGCCTCCTGGTGAAGGCAAGCCCGCCCATGCGGCGTGGTGAGCTGACGCAGCAAGATGACCCAACAAAAGGAGACAAGTGGACACAGAAATACGCACAGCAAATGGACACAGCGAGCACAAACAGCAAGGGGGGATAAATAAATAAATAAAATATTTAAAAAATAAAAACAGATAAATACAAAAACATTCTGTGGGGCTTTGTGTGTGCCAGTTTCTCTACATCCACTTATTTTTTTCACGTTGCCCAACATACTGAGAGTAATTAAGGCTGAAGCTTTGCTACCTTCACATAGTTAAACTCTTTGACTACTCTAAAACAGCTCATGAATTAGGCATTAGACTGATAAAATATAACATGTAGGTGGGATCTGCATTCTTAACAGTTTTCTGAGCTAAAGATATTAGGTTGGTGCAAAAGTAATTGCGGTATTGCATTGTTGAAATTTGCCATTTGATACTGGAATACATTCTTAAATATATATCATTTTAATATGCATTTCTCGCTTTATGTTTTTTTGCTAATGACTTATTATTTGCTGTTTATTTTACATTTATTTTAGACTATGGAAATGATGTTAGACAAAAAGCAAATTCGAACGATTTTCTTATTTGATTTCAAAATGGGTCATAAAGCAGCGGAGACAATTTGCAACATCAACAACACATTTGGCCAGGAACTGCTAACGAATGTACAGTGCAGGGTGGTTCAAGAAGTTTTGCAAAGCAGACAAGGGCCTTGAAGATGAGGGACATAGTGGCCGGCCATCGGAAATTGACAACGACCAATTGAGAGCAATCATCGAAGCTGATCCTCTTAGAATTACACAAGAAGTTGCCAAAGACCTCAATGTCAACCATTCTACGGTCGTGCGGCATTTGAAGCAAATTGGAAAGGTGAAAAAGCTTGATAAGTGGGTGCCTCATGAGCTGACTGAAAATTTAAAAAATCATTTTGAAGTGTCATCTTCTCTTATTCTAACGCAACAACAACGAACCATTTCTCGATTGGATTGTGACGTGTGACGAAAATTGGATTTTATATGAGAACCGGTGAAGACCAGCTCAGTGGTTGAACCGAGAAGAAGCTCCATAGCACTTCCCAAAACCAAACTTGCACCAAAAAAGGTCATGGTCACTGTTTGGTGGTCTGCTGTCGGTCTGACCCACTACAGCTTTCTGAATCCCGGCAAAACCATTACATCTGAGAAGTATGCTCAGCAAATCGATGAGATGCACCGAAAACTGCAATGCCTGCAGCCGGCATTGGTCAACAGAAAGAGCCCAATTCTTCTCCACCACAACGCCCAACCACACATCGCACAACCAACACTTCAAAACTTGAACGGCTCTCGGCCTTAGCGCCATCCTTTTGGAAACCTCCGCGCCATGAGAGCCAAGTGGAGGGAGAAGCGAATGCGCAGACTGAAGCACAAAAGAAGAAAGATGAGGCAGAGATCCAAATAAAGTGTTAGCGTGTGCACTCACGGAGACTTAGGGGATCAGGAATATGGAATGCCAGAGGCCCAGGACGTTGGTACAGGTTACTGACTGCATGCTACTGTCTAGTACTCTTCACAGTGGATCTAGAACTCCCAACGGTCGTCAAACTTCGTGAACACCTCTGAGAGACCCATCTTGCTCAAACCAAAGCAGTCCCTTTGGTCCTTTGCCCCGGACCTGTGACATTTTGGACTAGTTCTGTTCTCATTTGTGGCCGAATGTTAACACGTGTAAAATAAATCATCTCTTCTGCTGTCTTAGCTGAAGAATCCAAAAAAAAAAAAAAAAAAAACTTGAACGAATTAGGCTATGAAGTTTTGCCTCATCAGACATGTTCACCTGACCTCTCGCCAACCGACTACCACTTCTTCAAGCATCTCGACAACTTTTTGCAGGGAAAACGCTTCCACAACCAGCAGTATGCAGAAAATGCTTTCCAAGAATTAATCGAATCCTGAAGCACGGATTTTTATGCTGTAGAAATAAACTTATTTCTTGTTGGCAAAAATGTGTTGATTGTAATGGTTCCTATTTTGATTAATAAAGATGTGTTTGAGCCTAGTTATAATGATTTAAAATTCATGGTCCAAAACTGCAATTGCTTTTCCACCAACCTAATAGAATATTTCTCACCAGTTTGTTCCAGAATTTAGGACTGGCAACCAAATGAAAAAACTCATGCCCCTAGCCCAAAGTGCAAAAGAATGTGGTAGAGTGATTCCACCAACAAAGTAGCTAACTCCTACCCTTAGATACTCCAAATCCAGTGATGGGCAGGTAAATATTTAACAACCAGCAATCTGAAGTAGAAAAAACTCTGATTTGTAGTGTTTGCTGATTTACCTGGTGTAAATACTTCGCCCATAGTGATTTCAGGCTCTCAAAATGATGTCAATTGGCTCTAACAGTTGACTCTTGCACGCCTTTATGAGCCGGCTTCAACAGACCACTGCAAACCTATGTGTCTATATTATGAGACAGTGCAGCTAACAAGGTGAAACCCTTTAGTGCTTAAACATTTGGTCCAATAGTTGTTCCTTCAGCTAAATTCAAATCATGTTTAAAGTGAAATCACATTGCTCATAATATGTTCCTTGGGACTTGGGGCCAGTCTGAGAAAACAAAACATTACTAGGCTGTGTTACTTACTATTAAGTAGCAAAGCAGACTTGAGTTAGGCAATGGAAACAACCACCAAAATCTCTGAAAAAGCTGATTACTGCATTGAGTTATGGTTAGAGACATTACTGTGCTTTATGCCACCAAAACCTCTGCAACTTTGCCTTTGCATAGGCCTAGGTGCTGATGGGAATTAAATTCAAAACTCAATAGCATGTTACCTTCGTGTCATAGCAACCTCCAGGGACTGGGTTAACTGAGTTCAGATCCTCACGGCAGCAGATGGTATTGCAGGGATCATTCTTACTATAAGGATCTTTCTTATAATCTATAACACAGACAGTGATGGGGAAAAGAGTGTTGGTTCTTCTGAGAAGTTACACATCCACGGTAAGCTTTTTGGACCTGTTAAAGCCTAGATAAGACTAGATGCTTCACAGTTCTCACCCCAGCCTGATCCAGGTACAGAAGTGTCCCTTGGCTTGTACTAGAAAGGAGCAACTGCTAGTCCTCTGCCCTGGGCCCCACCTGCTCCCAGGAATCTCACAGCATAGAGTGGATGGAAAAGAGATGATAAATGTGCATGACTTGGCATGTGAGAATTTTTCCAACAAAAAAACCAATTTGACTTTGATTCATCAAAGTTCATCAAAGATAAGGGTATTTATGAATGATTTTTATCTTAGTAGCCGATTTTGTCCTTGAAAGGAAACCTGTTTGGAAAGAAAAAAAAAAAGTGCCCTGTATGGTTATTTACTTCTGTGTTTTATGTATGATTTTTTCTATTTAAAAATGTGTAGAATCTTCTTCCTTGTTGTTTTAATAAGAAGGACAAAATTCTATTGAGTATAAAATATGTATAGTATTAATTGAGTACTAAATACTTAATAACTTCTTACAATTCCTCCTAGTACAGAGATGATAAACTTACATGGATTCTTTATCCAAGGGGAAGAAAAGGAGTTTTGAAGAATGATTCTTGAGAAATGTGCTACGTACTGTTGTATCGCATGATATATTTCATGGACGCCATATCAGTCACTTTTCCTTGGTCCCGACGGAAGATTTTGGCTCGTGGAGCCAGATCATAAGAGTAGTCCAAACCCAGCTTCTTAACTAACATTGGATAGCCACTCCAGTTGTAGATTTTTTCATGGAAAGGAATGTTGTAGGAGGGCCAGTATCCTGATTTGGAATGGAAGGGAAGGAAGGATGGGATGACAGGGAGAGAGACAGCAAAGAAGAGAAAGGAAACTAAGTTAGTAATGGCAGTTTATTTTTTGAAACTTGGCACAGGTGTGCAATCACAGAATGATACTATGGGGAAAATAAAGCTTTGAATGTGAACACTGGCAGCCAAATTGATGTTTTTAAAATCTCCACAATTAGCATAACTCCAGATTACTATGCTCAAGAAGGAGAGTATCAGAATTCTTTGAAATTCTGAACTCTTAAAACCATCTATATAGCAGGAAATAACCTTATTCTCTGTAGAGCAAAATGAAGGGTAATGCAAAATGTTCTGGGGAGGTCATCTAAGTGGATTTGGTTACTGACATGCCAAAAGATGGTTCAAAATACGGCCATAAATGGGAAGATGCCAGATGCTAATCAAGGGAAGGTGGAAGAAGACAGCACTGGGAATCAAAAAAGCTGATTTCTAGGCTCAGGGCTATTAAACTAGATGTTAGGCAGTTAATGACTTCTTTTTTAAAAACTTCTGGTGGCGGGCAGAGAGCGGGGAGGGGAGACCTCTTTGGTCTCACTCCTGGACCTGGGACACCAGCCCATACTACTGTTCTTAGCATTCTGGGTTCTGATGGCTGCTTTAAGTGCCTCCCTTCCCTACTAAACTGAGAGTTCCTAGAGGGCAGGGTTTTGCTTCCTACATCCTGCTTTTTCAGTATTTGCTGAATGGAACTTTAAGAGCTTTACCCAGGTGTGGCAGTTTGAGATTATGAATTCAAAAAGAGATTACATTTGTAAACTGGTCTGTTCCTCTGATACCCTTTGATTATATTAGATTCAGCTGAGATGTCTGATTAATTTATATTAAAATTAAGGCTTTGATTCAACCACATCATTAGAGTGCGACTCAGCATTGAGTCCCAGCCCCCTTGGGCTGATAAAACAGACTCTCACATGGAAGTAGACGCAAAGAAGCAAATACGCAGGAAGAGAGAGTGCTCCATAGACACAGCCCTGGGAAGAGAGATGAGCCTGTTAGTCTACAGCTGATCTTGTGCAGAGAACAGAGCAGCTGAGCCTGGAAAGAAACGAGCCACAGGGAGAGAGATGAGCCTTATGCCAGCCTGCAGCTGAGATCGGAAGAAGCTGGGACCATGGAGCCTTAAGAGGAAGGAGGAAGGCTGAACCTCGCAGACTTCACCCACCATTTGCATCAACACGTGGCCAAGGACTTTGGGTGAGAAAGTACCTCTTATGGTACCTTGAGTTCGGCTCTTTAGGCTCTCGTAATAAATAAACAAAAGCCAACAGAGTTCTGGTACTTTGCATCAGCACGTCTGTGGCTGACTAAAACACCAGGAATTCAGAGAGAGGAGGTGAAATTAGAGCCATGAAAAATCATAAGGTCGTGAATGCCTGACTCAGGTCCCAATCTGTACATTGTCACATAACATTTTTTTTCTTTTTCTTTTTTTTGTCACATAATATTTTGACGTAGAAGTTTTGCACATTGTGCTAAACCCAGTAAGCTTTCCCAGTGCAAGTGGCAATGGCATTGAAGAAAATACCTCTCCGTAGAACATCAGTTTGTTCAGAATATTCCACATATGTAGGAATTTGCTCCACAATGTAGAGAGTGCCGTTGCCTAAGCTATAGTTCAGCTTTACCTTCTTCAGGTCCAGGACCATGTACTGATTGTTGTAGGTGCCTGAAATATTGGGAGATGTGAAGTCAGAGTATGGTTATGTCTTTACTGATCAACTCCAGATCTAAACTTGGGCATATGCCTAAAAGTTATTCTGCAGGGTGACTTACCAGAGTTGTATTTTGAAAAGATTTTGGCCCATGTATTGCCACTATTTGCCATCATATTAGCCACACGGACTCTTTGCCAGGCCAGGAGAGCCTGGGGTGTCACCAGCTTTAGAAGAGTTTTATTAAACACGCTGTTTGTGGTCTGCAGCAGTACCAAACCACTGCTAAGAATGTAAAAGTCATCCAGAGACTCCAAAAACCCTACAGGAAAGAAACAGACAAATAAGTATATGTGTACATGGAATATTGAACCACCACTATCAGTACAGAGCTTTATATACACAACACATTTAGCAAATATGTAGCAGTTTTATTATATTCTTACTCTGCAATAGCTTCTCCCAGCTTTTACTTGTCTCGGTGGCAGTTACTCAGCCATGCTCATAGAGGAACCAGCAGACCGCCAACCACTGGATTCGCCATTGAAAATTTATTTCATGATTTGGGGTGACAAAAATTTATTAAACCTGTTTTCCAAGTTTCCAAAATGATTAATGGGAATAAATCCCCACTTGCTAGGGTTTTGCAGAACTTTTAATTAGGGTGGGATATTAGCAGGGTTCAGTATTAGCTGGTGAGAGTATGGATAGCTTCTTTTTATAGCATTTTCCAAATTTTATATGACGAGGCCACATGGTTTTTATAAATGGAAAGACATCTACATTTATAAAAGTGGACATGGTTTTTGCACTAGAACCTTGACACTCTGCTTTGATGCTTTTTATAAATGTTGGTGGCAACAGAAAAATCAATGAAGGCCTAGTTTGTGATTAACCCTGTGTTAAGTGGGGTGGGAAAAGAGGAATAGCAGACACAGCTATAACAGTAAGAGAGAAAATATTGTCATCGATACCTAACAGTAAGGAACAAACTGTCAGTATGTAAGAATTTCAGAGAAGGGTCCAGTCAGAGAGTTAGCGCCTCTGGTGCGTCCCCAACTTTCACCATTTTTGTAATCACTTTACCCTTTTTACTATAGCTGAGTACTCTCTGTGCTACTGTTTACTTAACATATATTTTTCAATTGACTCCCTTTTCAAAAGTAAAATACTTAGCCTTGTCATATATAATAATGTCCAGGAAACAATGGGTTTAATGTTTGGTTTTTAAAAAATGCATCAAAACAAATGCATTTCTACCAAAGTGCCAAAATATTTGTCCATGAACCGTCTAAAATCACGTCACCCAGTGCTCTGCAGGCCCCACATTAAGCAACACCAATATAACCAATGCTGTCACTATTGGGAAGAGGAAAGTGAGGTGCAGAGAAGTGACGGGATCTATGCAAGGTCATATAGCCCTCTCCTGGCAAATCTAAGCCTAGAATGCAGGTCCTCGGTTCTAGCCCAGTGCCCCTTCCACTAAGTCTGGGCCTGTAGGCTCAGCCTCCGTGGCTATCCCTTCATGGAGGAAGTGGACCTGGAACCGAGCCTTCAAAACTTGTGCAAGATGTGACCAGGGAAAGAGGAGTGAGCATTACAGATGGGAAGAATAATATGAACAAAGGCGTACAGCAGAGATGGCTATGCCATGGGAGAATGAAGTGGGGGGAGGTGGCGGCAGGGAGACATTAGAAAATACAGTTGGATAGTCAGTCAGTCATTCATTCAACAAACATGCTATGGTGCATCTACTCTAGACCTGGTATGGGATAGGAAGGGAGGAGTCACCTGGAAGCTAAAGATAGAAACCTCAGAGCATGGATTGAGAGTCAGAGGGCTGGAATTTTGTTCCCTGCACTGCTACTAACTAAACTGACAATTCTTACTTTGCCTTCATGTTCCTTATTTCCTGATTCCTCTGATAACATGGGACTAAGGTATTCCTAATTTCTGATTAGGAAATTTACATGTTGAGAGCAGTGTCCAGCTAACTCTTAATGAGGCTCCACAAGGCTGCTGTAAGCCTACACAGAGGTTTGTGTGAACCAGAAAAAGTTGTACACTCCAGCGGGTACAAAGCTTGGTGAGTGGATGGCACCCTTGAATGAAATTTTAATAGATAACCCCCTGGGCAGACACAGCCTGGACACAGGGGGCACAATTTGGCAAGCAAAGTGCAGATGAATTTCAATGACCATTCATTCATCTCTTTGGTGCCCTTAGACAGTGCTCAACTGTACAACCTTACTTGGCAGCTTTAAGGAAGCTCTCTGGTAGAAAATTCTCATAGGGTGGAAAGCTGCATTTCTGGCATATGTTGCTAATTCGCTTCTTACTGTAGCAACCTCTATGGACACCAGAGGGCAGGCACTCTTTGATATGTGTGAGAGAAAGAATAACACTGTTGTATTAGGAGTAATACTTCATTCATGAGCAAAAAGAAACCTGGAAGACGGAAAAGTGTAGGCCATCCAGAGTTCTGGAATAAAGAGGATGGATTAGATTGCAAAAACTATAACAAGGAGGTTGATTCTATAAGTTTAGAGTTTATGATAACAAGGAAAAGGTCTAAAGAAAGGACAAAGTCCCAGAAACAATGCATTTTAAGAGAGAGTGTTTTTGACTATATACAATTATATTCTTGCTTTCATCTGTCATTACCAGCTTTGGAAGGCAGATTAGTTTAGTTCAAGAGAAAATGAAACACCCCCAGTGTTTTATGAAAGCCAGCCTGCAAATAACATTTCATAGAAAGCATCTGCTGAATTTAAGAAATTCTGAATATTAATAAATCATTATTAATATTTAATAAATCATATTTCAAGACTTAAAAATCATATTTCAAGGCTTTAAAAAAACCACTTGTATCACAAAAATATACAGTGACCACCATCTTCTGATGCCATTTAGATCATTGCTTATGAAACCCAGAGAAGTTTACCCTTACTATCCTATCAAGTACCTTTATAATGTACCCATTTTCACGTTGCTAATTCGTAAACGTATGCCATATACCCTTAGCTGCTCCAAAGCCCAGAGGATGTAGACCAAACACACTTCTTTTTGGAAGTGTGGAATCAGTATTGACCACAAATGTAAATAACATATGATTCAGGATCAGCAGCATGGATCGTGATAGTGAAAGTAGGTGGAGTGCATTTCTTCACCTTGTCTCTATCCATATTCTTTGCAACGTAACTCTGCAGGCTCCTCCCATCAACCTCTTAAATCTGAGCCGGAGGGGGACGGATGTAGCTCAAGTGGTCGGGCATCTGTCTCCCATATGGAGGGACCTAGGTTCGATCCCCAGGACCTCCCAGTTAAAAAAAAAAAAAAAAAAAAAAAATCTGAGCTGGATTTGTCACTTGCTTCAGCTATCAGAATGTGCCAGTTCTGAGTCTAGGCCTCAAGAGGCCTTGCATGCTCTGCTCACTCTCTCATAACCCTGTCACTGCCGTATTAGCAAGTACAGCGCAGTCTGGCCTCTAGGATGAGGGACCACATGGGGGAGGGCCCCATCCTCTCAGCCAAGGAGAGCCTATAGCTGGCCAACCCGCAAACATGAGCGTGCTCACCCAACATCAGCAGAGCCGCCTGTTCAACCACAGATGCATGGGTATGCCCCGCTGAGACTGTCCCTTCTAGAAAGAACCACTTACCTGACACCTGTGGATTCAAAAGCAATATACTCACATATTATTTTAAGCCACAAAGTTTTGGGGGTTATTTTTTGCACAGCAATAGCTAACTGACAGAGTAACAGCAATCCAGGGATACAAAATGTTTTGCTTTGAAATGTCCTGCTGCCATTTGATTTTAACTCGGATGTGATACTTGGGGAACTTTTTCTTTTTCTTTTTTAAACAAAGTAACATATTCGTACCAGACTCAACCCTTCTACTGCACTTCTTCCCACTGCTCAGAAGGGACAGCCTCACTTCTCAGACTTGTGGAAAGCACCAGCCGGCACTAGGCTATTTGCTCTAAACCACTCGACAAATGCCTATTACACATCTCCCATATGGCAGGTGCTATGCAATGGTTCTCAACTGAGGGACAGCATCAAAATGCCCTTGGGAGCTTTTTCAAAAGGGACAAGCCCAGGCCAACCTCCTTGGCCCCTCTGTATCTCCACAAGAACCACTGCTCGAAGGTTGCTGTTTGAAGAGGGGAAAGCTTCTGCTTCCTCACTCTAAGAAAAGTAAGCCTGTGGACCTCCTGTTAACCCAGGACACAAAATCCCACAGCCCCTGGTTTTTGCCTACTGCACAATTGGACTTGACCTTTCCACCTTCCAGAATGGCATTTATTCACTTCCCTTCCTGCCAAGATCCTAACTGGTAACGGTCAATCCTGACTTCTCCTTCCAGTGATTTTTCTTCAATCAAGTTAGTATTTATTGAGCACTCTTTTGCCTAATCCTGCAGTAGGAAAGTGCTCAGGGGAAGATTTATGCCACTTACATATTGAAGCACATCAAACCCTTCCTGAGATATTTGAATACCATGCAGTGATCCACATGAAGGAACCTTTACATCTTAAAGGATGTGATGTTTTTCTTCGTTAATAAATTGTCTTATTTAATTTAGATAATATTTATTTCTTTACTTTTTCTCTTTCCATCTACCCCACAGTATGTAAGCTTCATGAGGGCAGGGACTTTTCTGTCTTGTTCACTGATGTTTCTACAGCACCAAGAAAAGGGTTTGACACAAAGTAGGTGCTCAACAAGTAACTATTGAATCTAAGGGGAGAAAGAGAAGACAGAGGCAGCTAACATTTACTATGTAGCTACTGCATACTTTTAGATACCTTGCTGTAGAAGGATGAATGCTATCATTCAGTCTTCACAGAAAGAGCTAATTCACAGCATGTTCAGGAATCAAAGCTAAGACTGACTCCCGAACACATGCCTTTTCCTCTATACCACATGCCTCACAACTGTGATAGGAACAGATCTGCAGTCACCCAAAAGGTAGCACCCTTTACTCAACACACCCAGTGGAATAACTACATTAGAACCAATTAAGGAGTGAGTCATGGGGAGTTGCAAGGTTAGTCAGGGTGGAGCTGGGGGAAATCACCTGTGACCGGTTAATCAAGAAAAGTATGGAAAATAAGGTGGAAGAAGGGAGGAAGCTTCCTGAGCTAGGTGGGGAAAGGTGATAGAGGCAAGTATGGCCTGAGAGAAGGCATCAGAGGCCTGAGATGGTGCCAAAGGGGAGATAAAAAATAAAAGAAAGGTCCACAAAAATACAGAAATGAAGTGCCAAAGAATCTATCTATAACCCTTTGGAATAGGCGCCCTCATTCTACTTTTATTTCTTTTCCTCCTTGGCTCTACTTTCTTTTTTTTTTTGAGGTACCGGGACAGGGGATTGAACCCGGGACCTCATATGCCGGAGGCTGGCACTGAACCACTGAGCCACTTTGGCTCCCATGTTAGCTCCCTTGTCTGGTTGTCGTCTGTTTTTCCTTTAGGAGGCACCGAACCCGGGACCTCCCATGTGGGAGGTGGGTGCTCAAGAGCTTGAGCCACATCTGCTTCCCCTCGGCTACTTTTAAAAGGCTGAAGACTTGACTCTTGGTGTGACAACTTGTGGGTTGTTTGTATATATTTCAGCTTTATGACCAAGATCAAATAGGTAACATTAAGTTTTCCTGGGGCTTTGAGCATATTCTTTAATCTTCCTGTGCCCCTACTTTCAAATATATGTATTTCAAAATAGGAAAAGCCTCTGCAGGACAAGACTACAAGGGCTCCCAGAGTTTCAAGGGATAGGCCTGGGGGCTTGTTACAAATGCCCCAGCCCAGATTAGCTAAATAAACACTTGCTTGGGATGGCACTTTGGTATCTGTACTTTTAGGAAGCTCCCAAGGAAATTCTGAGGAACATTCAAGTTCAAGGGCTATGTGTATATGTGTGTGGGAAGTGCTGGAATACTTGAAGCCATGCAATACAGGACACACACATGCTTGCTTCAACACACTAAGTGCCTTCCAGAGAGCTACACTTCCAGTTAAGCTCGAAACCTCAGCCTCGTAGGGATAATCATTACTGCAATCTTTAATTAAAAGCACTTTGAATGGGTTCCAGCCTTTGTTCCCGTGCAAGAGCTCCACATACCCATCACTTAGCACGCAAGGAAGCCCTTGGAGTTCATGGCTCTTTTAGTTTTAACCATTTAACTTAAATGCAAACCAAATAATTTCTGGGGGAAAAATAGGTATTTACAGTCAGATATATTGTGTTTAGTAGAGACTAAACAAATACTGGATTTTTCCCCCTTTTTATCAAAAAATTGATCACAAATTTATAGTTACTTATTTAAAAGTTCTAATTGCCTAATTCCTATAAAACTCACCAGGTCCTAGCCATATGTCATTAATAATTAAGATGGCCACAAAGGATTGATTTCAAGGTACACTCCTACATGATACTTAGAGCAGGGGTTCTTAACCTTTTTTGTTCCAAGGACCACTTTGTCAGCCAGGTGAAATGAATACTACTGTAATTTATTTATTAATTAAGTGAAGGAAATGCTAGATTTCAGTTAGAGGTCAGAGAAAATAAAGATAATAAATTGATTTTTTTCAATTCAAGCTCATGGACCCCCTGAAATCTTTCCACGGACCCCTTGGGGGTCCAGAGACCCCTGGTTAAGAACCCCTGACTTAGAGGGTTATATCTGAAATGCCTTGCTAACAATTCCTGAACCTCTTGGGCTCCTGTTTCAAATCAAGGGTAAAAAAAGGGAGGGCAGAAGGAGTAGAAAACAATGAGGTTATGAGAGAGACTATGACCTCTTAGGCACCCTCACCTCCACCTCCCACTTCATTTCTACCTTCTTCTCCCTTGCAAGTTCTACCATATTCCAAATCAAAGTAGGTCACCTATAATCTGTCTTTCTGCCTCCTTTTCTCCCCTCCTCCTCCCTTTTTTCCTTTTTCCTTTCTTCTTTTCCGCCTCCCTCCTTCCTTCCTTCCACAATATTTATTCAATAATTACCATGTGAATGGCTCTGTACTGGCCCTGGGGACACAGATAAGAATAAGAAGTGGCACCTGTTCTTTAGATGGTTACAGTTTAGTGGTATAGACAGACCAGAAAATGATACATGGCCTCTTAAGAAAATATGCATGGGTACTAGGGTAGGTTGAAGGAGTGATAGCTTAACCTGAAGGTTAAGGATTCTAAAAGGAGCTCTTGTGATGCCTTTTGGTAATATTTGAAACATTTGGGTATATGTATTTACAGGCAATAAAAATGCTCATACCAGCATTAAGCATTCCAATAATGACAGCAAAAAGAAATCAGGTGATTTTTCCCCCACAAGTAAAAATGATAAAAACTGTATAAGTTATTAAAAACAACTATATAGAGATACTAGAAAATGATCAAAGGTAGAGAGAAACTGAACACTGCTACTGCATTTGTATGCATTGGTATGTGGCTCCCCACACCTCACTCCCAGCTCTGTAATATATAATAATTATAAATATATAAGTGCCTCCTAGCTCTGGAAAACTGTAGCCATACTGGCTTGGGATGGCAGATGTCAGAGTTCAGTGCAGCAGAACAGCTGGAAATTTAAGAGGGGAATTTTGGAAGCAAGAGAGCTATAGAAGAGCAGAGATCCAATATGTCATTGTAAACTCTGTCTAGTTCCCTGGCTGACCACTAACTGTGCATGAGTGTGGAAGATGCCAGGAATCCCAGAGCAAAAACAAAGGAGTGGAATTTACCATTGTAAGACAGAATTGTGCATGGTGAGAAATGTGAGCATGTTGCAACTTTGATGAGCTCATCTGTAGCTCAGAATGCTTGAGATGTTAGAAGGCAAAACTCAGAGCTGGAAGAGCAAGTGGAAATTTTCAGGGCAATCTGAGAAGCAAGGAAATTACAAAGAGAGTTAGCTCTAAAAATCTGTTTAAACTCTGCCAAAATCCTTGGGTGACTGCTAAACTATAGAGATGCAAGGCCAACTTCCAGGGAGCTAGACTGAAAAAGGAACAGCTGGAGGTATCACTGAGCAAAGACACTGGCTGCTGAACATTGCAAGGAAGATGGTATTCTGACATTTGCATACAAGCAAGGTAACTGCCTACTATAAAAAACACTAAAAATCCTCAGACAAACAAAGCCCAAAGTCACTATAACACACTATCTCAACCAAAAATTCCTAAACATGCAAAGAAACAGGAAAATGTGACCCACGCTTAGAAAAAAATCACAAGAACCTCTCTCCAAGTTGGCCCAGATGTTGGATTTAGCAAAGATGTTGATCAGTTCAAAAATGGAAAATATGTTATTATGAGTTACCAGAAAGGGAATCTCAATAGGGAAATCGAAACTAAACAAAGAACAAAATGAAAATTCTAGACCTGAAAACTGTAACTACTGAAATGAAAAATTCACTGGAGTGTTCAATAGTAAATTTGAGATGACAGAAGAATCAGTAAACTTGAAGATGGATCAATAGAAATTATCCAGCTTGAAGTATAATGGGAAAAAAGACTGAAGAAAAATGAACAAAACCCCGAGTATTGTGGAACAATACTAAGCATCCTTATACCAATAAGCACCCTGAGATATAAATAATTGAGTCTCAGAGGGAGAGAAGAAAGATAGGGGATAGAAACATTATTTGAAGACATAACAGCTGAAAAGTATTCAAATTTGTTGAAAAACTTTAATTTACAGATTCTAGAAGTTCAATAAACTACAAATAGTATAAGCCCAAAGAAAACCACAACTAGCACATCGTAATCAAAGGTCCAAGCCAAAGATAAAAATCTAAATGCAGAAAGAAAAAAAAAAAGAGGAGAAAATGATATGATTATCGTTTGATTATCATTAATATTTGATAAAAATATTTGAGGCTAGAAGGCACTGGAATGACATATTCCAAATGCTGAAAGAAAAAAAAAAAGTCTGAGCTCCTGGAGGTTGCCCTTACATCTGTTCAAAAACAACAACAAAACAAATTTTCACATAAACAAAAATTGAAAGAATTCTTTGCTAGCAGACATACACTATCAGAAATGCTCCAGAGAGTGTTCAGGCACTGCAGAGAAACTCAGATATACAAGAAGGAGTAAAGAGCACCCAAAATAAATCTTATCTGTCTGTCTGTCTGTCTATTTCTTTTATAATTTATTTAAAAGACTTGACTTTTAAAATAAAAAATATAATACTATATTGATGGGTTTATAGCATATATAGATATAACATATATATGGCAACAATAGCACAAAGATGGTGGTAAATGGGGCTATTACTGTTGCAATGTTCCTGTATTTTTTTACCAGAATTAAATATTAATTTTAAGTAAATTGTGATGAGTTAAAAATGCGTATTACAGCTCCTAGAAAAAAACAATACAAAGAAGTATAGCTAAAAAGCCAACTGAGATACTAAAATATGGAATATTTTGTTAGAATACTAATTTGTTTAATAGAAAGGAAAGGAGGAACAGATAAACAAAACAGAAATGAAATAAAGAAAACAAATAGCAAAATGGTAAACCTAAATCCAAATATATACATATTGACATTAAATGTAAATAGAATGGGGAGTGGGTGTAGCTCAGTGATTAAGTACCTGCTTCCCATATACGAGGTCCCAGGTTCAATCTTGGGTACCTCTAAAAAAAAAAAAGTCGACCAAAAACTCCTATCAAAAGTTAAAGATTGTCTGGCTTGATTAAAGGAAAAAAAGGAAGACCCAACTATTTGATGTCTAAAAGAAACACATTGAATACATTCACAAATCTGGTTGAAAGTAAATGGATTGAATAAATGCATGATGCAAACAGCAAACTGAAGAAAGCTGGAGTGGCTATATTAATATCAGTGATACAGACCTTAAGAAGTTACAATAAGGGCAAAGAAGAACATCTCATATCAATAAAAGGGTCAAAATAATATAGGAGTATATAATAATTAAAAATATATAAATGCATAACAGAGCACCGAAATACATGAAGCAAAACTGCCAGAAGTGAAAGGAGAAATAGACAAATCAAGATAAAATCAATTGGGAAGCGGATGTAGCTCAATCGATAGGGCTCCCGTTTACCATATGGGAGGCCCCGGGTTCGATTCCCAGGGCCTCCTGGTGAAGGCAAGCCGGCCCGTGCGGCATGGTGAGCTGACGCAGCAGGAGGACCCAACAAAGAGAGACAAGCAGACACAGAAAAACGCACAGCAAATGGACACAGCAAGTACAAGCAGCAAGGGGGGATAAATAAATAAATAAACAAATAAATAAAATCTTAAAAAAAAAAAAAAATCAATTATCTAAGCTTCCACCTTAGAAAGCTAGAAAAAAGGAAAAAATTAAATGCAACATAAGTAGAAGGAAGAAAATGATAATGAATGAAGAAAATAATAAAGATAAGAATGGAAATCCATGAAGAAGAATAGTGGGAAAACTATATGAAACAAATCAATGACACCAAAATCTGGTTCTTAGAAAATTTCACAAAAATTTATACACCTCTAGCTAGATCAAGAAAAAAGAAAGATGACAAATATCATAAATGATAAAGGGGACTTTACTAAAGAGCCTACAGACATTAAAGATTGATGAAAATATTATAAATAACTATGTCAAGAAACGTAACTTAGATAAAATAGACAAATTCCTTAAAAGATACAAATTTTCAAAACTGACTCAAGAAGAATCAGAAAACCTGAATGGACAAATATCTGGAAGAAATTGAATTCATAATTAAGAACATTCCAAGTGGCTGAGCACCCACCTCCCACTTTGGTTCCCAGTACCTCCTGAAAAACAAAAACAAACGACAAGCAAAACAAACGAAAAACCAACTCAGGGAAGCCAATGTGGCTCAGCTTCCCACATACGAGGCCCTGCGTTCAATCCCCGGCCCAGGTACTAAAATAAATAAATAAATAAATAAATCTCTATGTCCATATGGCTTCACTGGTAAGTTCTGTTGAGCATTTAAGGAAAAAATTAATTCTTTCAGAATACACAGGAGGAAGAAATAACTCCAAACTTAGTTTATAAGCTCAACCTTACCTTAATACCAAACTAGACAAATTAGAGAAGAAAACTACAGACCAATATCTGTGCACATAGATGAAAAAAAAAAAATCCTTAACAAAATACTAGTAAATTGAATTAAAAAAGAATAATATATCATGATAAGGGGAGCGTTGTAGCTCAGTGGTTGAACACCTGCTTCCCATGTATGAGGTTCTGGGTTCAATCTCCAGTACCTCCTAAAAAAAAAAAAAAAAAAAAAAGTAGAAATTGTATGCTTTATTAGTATGTATCAATAAAATTGATTAAAAAATATATATCAAGATAAGTATGTGTTTGAGGGGGGGAGGAGGGGTTATCCCAGGATGCCAAGCTGGTTTAACATCTGAAAATCAAGCACTGTAACTCATTATATGAATAGCGTTAAGGAAAAAAAGCATATAATCAGTAGATGCCAAGAACAAAATAAAAGATAAAAAAAAAAAAAAAGAAAGAAAAAGAAAATAGATGCCAAGAAAGAATTTGACACAATGCAATGCCTATTAATGATAAAACCTTAAGCAAAGTAGGAAGAGGAGGGACCTTCCTCAATTTATAAATGGCATCGACGTAAAACCTCCAGCTAACAACATACTTAATGATGATCTGAAGTCAGGCAAGGATTTCCATACTCACTATCCTCTAGTCTACCTTGTCGTGGATGTCTTACTAGTGTGATCATGCAAGAAAACAACCAAGACATTCAAGGGAAGGAAGAAGTTAAACTGTCTTTATTCACAAATGCCATCATCATATATATAGAAAAACCCAAGGAATCTACAAATAAAAAGCTATTATGGCTGATAAATGATTTAGAAAAGTCCCAAGATAAAAAGTAAATAGATAAAAAATTCTTATTTCTATATTGCGTTGATTTTAACTTTCCACAAAGTCTTTGATAAGCTTCCTTTTAAAATGTCCTTTCCTTGAATGTGGGCTGGTCATAACTTGCTTCTAATGAAAGGAATGTGGTGGAAGTGACAGTGTATGACTTCTGAGACTATGTCATAATAGGCCTTGCTGTTCTGCCATGTTCTTTTGGATCACTTGTTCTGGGAGAAGCCAGGCACCTTGTCATGAGGATACTTGAGCAGCCCTTTGGAGAGGCCCAAGTGGAGAAGAACCAATTTGGCAGCACCACCTTGCCTAATCACGTAAGTAAATCTTGGAAAGGCATCCTCCAGCTTTAGTTAAGCTATCAGAGATTTTAGCCCCTTAGTCATAGAGTCTTCCAGTTGAGGCTCCAGACATGTTAGAGTAGATACAAACCATCCTCACTATGCCCTACCTAAATTTCTGATCCACAGAAACCATGAGATAGTGATTATTGTGGTTTTAAGCCACTAAAGTTTTGGGATAATTCATTAAATAGCAATGCCCACAAATACATAAATAGCAATGAACAATTGGAAAAAGGAGGAAAATATTTCTGATTATAACAGTATCAACAAATAATTGGTATTCAATTTAATGAAAGGTATTGTAAAACCTGTACACTGAACCCTACAAAACATTGCTGAAATTAAAGACGAGCTAAATAGAGATATACTATATTCATAGACTGGAAGACTCGATATGTTGGCATCCTTCTCTGGGAGACTCGATATGTTGGCATCCTTCTCTGGAAGACTCGATATGCTGGCATCCTTCTCTGAATTGATTTATAGATTCAATGCAATTGAAATAATATTTCCAACAGACTGTTTTGTAGAAATTGACAAGATGATCCAAAAATTGATATGAAAATGCAAAATAGTCAAACCATTGATACAAAAACAAAGTTTGAGGATTTCAAGACTTACTATAAAGCAACAGTAATCAGAGCGGTGTGCTGGTAAACCATATATTTTTAAAAAGCCTTGATTTTTAGCACTTGATGATTTCTTCCGTATAACTGCTTCCACCATGGCTAATTTAAAACTACCAAACAGAAGAGCGGGTATAGCTCAGTGTGAGCACCTGCTTTGCATGTACGAGGTCTGGAGTTCGATCCCTGGTGCCTCCTAAAATAATTAATAAATAAATAAAACTACCAACAATTTAACAACAGACTTGCAAATTCCTGATTTATCAATTAGCTTTCATGAGTTTGTCTGAGCTAGTGTCATAAGATAGATAAGATCAATGGAACAGTATAAAGAATCTTGAAATTGACCCACACTTATGGTCAAATGATTTTCAACAAAGGTGTCAAGGTAATTCAATGAGGAGAGGATGATCTTTCAACAAATGGTATTACTGACACACGTGGGTAGTGCTACTGAAAAAAATTGTGACCCCTACCTCACATCACACACAAAAATGACCTTAAAATAGATTATAGATTTGACATAAAAACTAAAGTTATAAAACTTCTGGAAAAATATAGGAGAAAATATTTAACTTTTGGATATTTGTATCCAAACATTTCTTGGATAGGACACCATAAACAAACAAAAAATGAAAAAATGACAAATTGGATTTTATCAAAATTAAAAACTTCTTTACTTCAATAGAAACAATTAACATAAAAAGGCAAACATGGAAGAAAATATTTGCAAAATATGTATCTGTAAATGGGCTTGCATTCTGAATATATAAAGAATGCTTACAATTCCCAAAGAAGAAGAAATCCCACCTATTTTTTTTTTTTTTTTTAAAGAAGATATATGTAAAGATGTTCAGGATCACTAGTTATCAGGGAAATACAAATTAATACCACAGGTAGACATCATTGGAAAAGCTAAAAGACTACCAATATCAAATGGTGGTGGGGAAGGGAAACTGAGGTGCTCAGACATTGCTAATGGGGGTGCAAAATAGTAGAACCACTTTGGCAAATAGTTTGGGGGTCTCTTACCTCCCACGCAACCCAGCTGATTTCATCCTAGGTCTCTATCCCAGAGAAATGAAAGCTATGTCCATACAGAGATTTGTACGTGAATGTTCATAGCAGCACTATTCATAATAAATAGCCCAAAAGTGGAAACAATGCACATGTTCATTGACTGCTGAGTGGATAGATTGTGGTATATCCATACAGTAGAATTCTACTCAGCAATAGATTACTGATACATGCAACAACATGGGTGGATCTCAACATCATTATGCTAAATTAAAGAAACGAGACCACAAAAACTGCATACTGTATATGACATCATTTATTTGAAATTGTAGACAATGCAAAATTATAGTAATAGAAAACATATCAGGGGAAGCGGCTGTGGCTCGATCAGTAGGGCTCCCGTTTACCATATGGGAGGCCCCGGGTTCGGTTCCCGGGGCCTCCTGGTGAAGGCAGGCCCGCCCGCACGGCGTGGTTAGCTGACCCAGCGAGCACAAGCAGCAAGGGGGGGATAAATGATGGGAGGCCCCGGGTTCGGTTCCCAGGGCCTCCTGGTGA